>JAASGT010000334.1:0-29499 GCA_023334315.1 Globisporangium alternatum | reverse complement strand
GTCGCACGTGCCTTGCGTGCGTGTGGTTTACGCTACTTGTTTTCTTTTGCTATCCTAGAATGTATGTAAGAAGGGAGAGAGTATAAATGATGACGGCCCGCACTCCAAGAGTGAAGGTTCTGTAATCATGCATCCTTACACTCTCGCTCGTCTTGTTCTCCAATTGCGACAGCTACGAAGTCAGCAACTTCTACTCCCACGTGCACGTTGTCTTCGTCGCGCGGGCTCACGATCTCGTTGACCGACATGGGCTACTGATACGCGGACACCGCAGGCACTGATAAATTCGGTCTTCTATCGCTTGTTCATCCATGCTCTTCTTTTTTCCGGAAGCGCGTCCCGCCGAGGATTCTCGTATGCCGCCAACAGTTCTACACGATCTCTGGCGTGATTTCTGTCTAGCACAGCTTTACCCAGCGCATAGCTTGCAGCACGTCGACTGCATAAGTCTTCTTCTCGCCTTGTTTCTCGCAATGAAGTGCGTGCTTCAAATGCAGTCTCCGATAGCGATGCTTGAGGGAGATAATGCCTGCGTCCAACGGCTGCAGCTCAGACGTGGTGCTGGGGGGTAGGAATGCAATTTCAATGTTGCTGAGCTCCAATCCTGCGACGGTGTGCGATGACGTATTGTCGAGCAGAAGCAGCACGTGCCGATGCTGGCCCTTCATGTCACGGTCAAATCGCTTGAGCCAGCGCTGGAAAATCAAGCCGTTCATCCATGTCTTCTTGTTGTTCTCGTAGATCAACCCAAGCTCAACAGCAAATTTCTTGTTGAAAAACCGCGGGCGCGGCGCGGTGCCGATAAACAGAGGCTCGCGCTTGTCACTACCGCCGGCGTTGACAGCGAAGGCGATTGTTATTATCGACTTGGACTTCTTTGTTCCCTTGACAGCGCGTGCTGCAACCGTCCTGTCCGGGGCGAGCTCATAGAACAGCCCGCTCTCGTCGAAATTGTAGATGTTGCGCGATGCACAACGACTCGTCTTCTCCATCAGCAACGGAAGAGTGTCTTCGACTGCAGCGCGACAGATAGACCCTGATTCCCCGTGGTATTGCCGGCTCTTGAGACCATGACGCTCTTTGAATACTGAGCCAGCCGTTGGAGAACACAAAATCACACGACTCCTTGATGTTGAGAAGTTCTGCAAACCGCTCTGCCTTCATCTTGATCAGCTCGCCGGTGACACGCAAATCCGTCTACATGGAGTAAAGAGCCCAGTTTGCGAGCGCTCAGTCGAGCTCAGGAAAGCGAATAACACGCGTCCTTTTGCAGGCGAAATCCGTGGTCTTCATGCCAAGCAGTGTCTTCCTTTTCCTCAACGTGTTCGAGATCGTTGATTGGCTCGACGCCTTGGCGAGACGAAACGTCTGCTTGGCCCACGTACTCAACTCCTTTTGAGACTTGGAAGGATTGTCTGCCGCACGCTTGCAAATATCATGTTTCTGCTGGTTGGACAGGTTCCCTGAGGTGAGCGTGCTTGTGCTGCGGCGTTCCGTGTTGATACTGGGTAGAAAAAGCAATTGTGTGAGAGAAAATAGCTTTGTGTGTGAGCACGTTGATGTGTAAGTCTCCTCCAGACGCACCTGCAGCGTGGTGCTTGTCAGCAACAAGAGCAGCGTAGATTCCGCCAACCAGAGCACCAAGAGCGACGGCTCTACCAACCACCGCAGAGAAAGCGACGCCAGTATGAGGTGCGTTGGCGTCAGAAGACCAGGAGACGTGCTCGTTCGATCTGGGTTCGCGCCTTTTGAAGTTGTACTTGCAACACAAAAGTCTCTGTATAAGAATCATTCTATACTGGAACAGCTTTGCTTGCAAACTGAATAGCCTTCGATAGTGAATATGATTATCGTCCACCGCTGACTATCTATTTGGGGAGGTTTGTCTGTATTTTAAATAATGGCGTTGAAGTTGGCGACTGGTCGTGCTGCAACTTCAGTTGCGGCTCCAGATCCAACATCAGCAGCGGCAGGTGCACACTTAGGTGCCCACTTGAAATCCGAGGAAAAAGGGTTTGATCGAAAATGAAGGGTATTGAGTTTCGGTGGCTTTGGCTAAAATTAGTAAGGTTTATCAACTGTAGTGAGGATTATTTAATATAGAAAGGGCTAAATCCCGTTATGTGGAACGCAAACTGAATCGCGCACCTTGTTTAGTCGCTCGCGTGCGTTTGTCGCCGATGTCTCCGGGTGTTATTAGTGAGCAGGTATGTTTTGCGTGCAGCAGTCTATTACTGAGCGTAAGCTTCGCCTCTCTGCTTTGTCAAAGGGCTTCATGAGGCGCTCGACAGATCGCCGCGATGGGCATCAACAAGCACAGCAGCACGGCATCGTGTGCATGTCCTCGAGCCGTGAGAAGACCACGTGCAAACAGAAGTGCGGCCATTACATCAGCGCGAACCTGAATGGACTACAGGCTGATGGCCGCTATGAGCAATCAGCGCCGATTCTGAACGGTTGTTTGCTGGGTGCAACTTGGGAGTTATCAGAGCGTTAGACTAATTGCGTCCTTCATAGTGTGGTCATGGTTCCAATCAATCAATCAATCAGTCACACAAGCAGGCAGCATGGACAAGTTAACTGCGAACACTCGCAGCCTCACGTCCATTGCTCACAGCTCTTTGCAGCAGCATTCCCACCATCGTCGTCATGAGTCATCTTGGAAATGAACCCAAACAGCGCTCAAGCTTTTCGCATCGCAAAAGGCAACTTTCCGAAAATAGTGTGACGCAAAAAATAGTTATACAAAAGTGGTGTGGTCCACTGTAATTTTGGGCGTTATCATTCAAAATCAGAAGCTTAACAAGTCTAAATAGTGTACATAACATTAAACTAGGGAAGGGACACTCTTAGTTTCGCACCTCGCTTTTTCTTGGTCACAAACTCAAATGACGATGCAACACATGTCGCCATTCCCCTTTCGACGCGACAGGGCTGCTGTTGCAGCCATTGCCTAGATGGTGGTGCAGTCCCAAGCGTCGCCGCCTCCCACCATCGAGGATGCTGCGACACCGCTACCGCTCACGCGGAAGCAACAGTTGGCCAAGTGGCGCCTCGAGCAAGAGGAGAAGCTCAGATTACACCCACCGCAGAAGCAAAAGCCCGCGTTTCGTCCGGCGTCCTCGTCAAGTTCATCTGCGTCAGCAGCGATCACAACTCGACAGCGCGCAACGAGCACCACTGCCGTCGTCCCTCCTCCGTCCAACAGCAGCAGCCGCAGGAGCTCTGCCATTGGCAGCAACAGCACGCAACGCCAGCGTCTCGCAGAAAGACACCGAGTGAGCATGGCGGCTGCGACGCTGAGCGTGAAGCGCAGCGCAAGCACGTCCAGCAGCACCGGCAGCACGAGCACCAACGGCGATCGAGACGACCAGCGTCATCGTGGCTCGTCATCGCCTCCACCTCCGCCGCCACCACCGTCACCACCAGCGCAACGCAACAATGACCATGTGCAAGCTGAAGAGCCGCAACAGTGCGCTAAGAGCGACCGATCGATGCCAGCGATGTTGAACGAGCGCTACTACGGGGTCGAGTACCAAGCCAATCGATACTGCGACCATGACACTGCACCGGAAAACCGAAAGGTGTTGTCGCCATCGAACTCGGCTTCGTCGTCGCCTCTTCGATCCCCCAAGGGCACTGAGGACTATGGACAGAGAATGACAGTCTCCGACCTTGAAAACCACGAGAGCGATGCTACCAGTAGCACCAGCGAGGAAGAAACGCGCGTTGTGGACGAGCACGTGACCGTGACGACAAAGGTTGAAACGCAAGTGCTTGAAGACGTCCACGCTGAGCAGGACGCACCGTTGGAGTCAATTGTCGAATCGACAACGACGACGACGACGTCCGAGGTGGTTGAAGTCGTGGAGTTGACTGAAGACGACGACGCAGAGACGTTTGTGACTGTGGGTGAAGTTGCGGAAGAAGAAGAGCGTGTGGTTGAGCAGCGGACAGTGACGACCAGCATCGTTGAAGAAGCCGACAGTGAAACTGAAGACGGAATCGGTGACGAAGACGTGGAGGTGGAGACGGAAGTCACCACGACAACGGTTACGACAACGACGACAACGACGGTGATTTTGGAAAGCGACGATGAAGCTGCTTCAAGCTCAGCGCAGCCGCAGACGAGTGAACACAATGTACAGACTCTTGAATATTCGGAGCGTCTGAGCATCACTGCGCCGCCAGAGTCACCTGAGTTTGGTAGTGAAATTGCGTCCCACAAGGACAACGAAAAAGCAGCGACGGACAAGAACCAGTCGAGCTGGAAGAAGCTGCTCGTGGGCATGAGCATTCTGCCGCTTCTCGCTCTCACGTGGGCAGCAGCGTGCTGGCTGAGCCCATCATCCAAGCTTGCGACGGTCTCCCGCTCGTTCATGGAGTCGGCTGCAGAGCGATGGAACGGGTTTCTGTCGGATTTCAAGGCGCTTCTCAGTGGATTCCTAAGCAAAATCGGCAACCCAGAGGCCCAGGCTTCCAAGTTTTTCGGTCAGTGTACTACGTGGTGGAACCAGACAAGCGTGGGCTCCGCAGTGAAGACAGCGTTATCCAAGTCGAACGAGAAGCTCCAGCACTACACAGGTGTGTTGCACGATGAAGTGCGTGCTGCCTTCGCATTTACAACAGACACGTGCGCTTCCATGTGGGATCGTGTGTTCCCCACACAAAAAGACACCAGTCTGGTTGAATCGACGCGCGAGAACTTGCTCGACCCGTTTGAAGCCGATCAGCAGATGCTAAACGACAAACTGAAGCAGCTGCTGCTGAAACAGGAAGCGTGGGCTCTGGAGGAGCTGAAGCGGATGAAGAAGCGCCGTGTGGCACATGCGTCCGTCACGGATTCGATCCTTTCGGACACGCGCGCGATGGTGTTGGAGAGCCTTCAGGAAGCGAAACTGGTTGCCGGCCACCACATTGAAGCGTACACACAGACCATCTCGGACGAGCTGATGAAGTCGATTAAGCGAGAGCTCGACGAGTACTACCAGAGTGTCTGCGAGGCTCAGCTGGAGGTGGAACACGGGAAGCAGGACCTCGTCGCGACGACGCAGCATGAACTTGAGGCGTTGGAGCAGCTGAAGGCTGAAAAAGAACATGAGTTGGATGCGGAACTGGATCAGGATACGAGTAAAGTCGTCTCTACAAAGGAGAGGCTCATCCAGGAGCTTGCCGAGATCGCGGCCATTGAGAAAGAGAATGTCGAGACCGAGTACCAGCGCGCCGTGGACACTGTTTCGCACCTTGTAGAGGCTGAGGACGATCGTCTTGAAGCGGAGATGGAGAATGTCGAGAAGGAGGTGATCGAAATTGCCAATCAAGAGGAAGAGTGGATTCGCAAAGAAGACTCGAAACTCCTGGATGAGCTGAAGATGCTCGCAAAGCTTGAGACGATGCGCATTGAAGCGGAGCGTGAACAAGCGCTCTTTGAGGTCGCGCAAGTCGCCGAGAAGGAAGAAGAGCGAATTCGAAAAGAGCGTGAACAGGCGGAAGCTCTCACGCGCAAGCTGGAAGCAGAGGAACAACGTCTGCTTGCTGAGCGACAGCGTGCTGAAGCGGAAATCGCGGAAGCCGCGCGACTGGACGCGCTTCGACTTGAAGAGGAGCGGAAACGAGCCGAAGACGAGATTTTGGAGGCGCTCAAGCAAGAACAAGGGCGGATTCACGAGCAGGTGCTCAAAACAGAGGAAGAGCTCGCGCTGATTAAACATCAGGAAGAGAAACTAGCGCAGGTAGAGAAAGCGAAAGCAGAGGTGGCGATTGCAGAAGCCGTGTTTGCAGAGGAAGAACGGCTGCAGCGCGAACGCGACATCCTCGCTGCACAACTGGCGCTGGAAGCAAATCTGGAGCAGGAGTGGCTGCGTGAAGAGCGTTTGTTAGCTGAACAAGCGCTGGAGCAGGCATTGGAAGAAGAAGAATGTAAGCTTTGCGCACAGGAGAAGGAGAGCGAAGAGGTTCTTGACCAAGCCGGCGAGGAGATTGAGAATACGCTGACGGTGGGTGGGCACGCTGCTGACACTGACACTGACACTGACACTGGCGTCTCAGGTGGCAATACGATCGAAATCGTCTCGGTACCTGAGGTGATTCCGCTGCTACTCCCAGAACAAGAGCAGGTGATGATAATTGCTGAGCAGAGCAATTACTCGACTGTGGACTCGATCCTGCCAAGCAATCGCTCGGCTGTCGGCTCGATGCTCCGATTCCCGCTGTCGATCCCGAAAATGGAGCTCTACCCCGTTGGTCTCCTGTCGGCCACGTTCGCTGTGCTGGGGCTCATTACAGCGTACTTCCTGTGTGGGCGCTATCAGCAACTGCTCGCTCGCAGACGACAGAAGGCGCACGTGTTCCGCGCTCGACGCAAGCGCTGGCAGCGACGAGTTGAGTCCGAAGATTTGGAATTCGCGGAAGAAGTCGTGCTGTTGTCCAGTGGTTCAAGTTCTGAGCTCAATGGGCGTGAACCAGAACCTGAGGCGATTGGCTACTTCTCGGACATGTACACGGTCTCGGAGGTCGCGACTGAGGATCTGAGTCAGGCGTCGAGCGTCGAAGAGATGGACGAAGCCGTGCTACTCACGACGACAACGACAAGGACAACAACGACGACGTCGCAGATCTTCACCTCAACGTACGCTGATGAAGTGGAAGAAGATGGTGGTGAAGAAGAAGAAGAGGCGACAGTGACGAAGCGGCTCGTAGTGCAGCAGAGGCGTGTGGTAGTGGAGACGACAGGCGCCGATGCTGAAGACGAGGACGAGGACGAGGATGATGAGACATTAGTGCCGCAGAACCAATTCGAGACACCGACGCGCCGCAGCCGGCGCGCTTCTACCCGTCGTGCGATCTCGCCAACATCCTGAGCAGGTAACTGAATGCGTGCATCAGTGACGAGAACATAGTTTCTGATATAAGCTTTGATATATACTGTAACCGTGTACGAACAAGAGCAAACACATAGTTTCCAACACAACGAGATGACTTGCATTGTTTGTTATTTACTACCACTACACCTCTAATCCTCACACACGAACACGTCTGCACCACCGCCTCATGGTCGGTAGTCGTCAATCGACTGGTACTCGCCGTCGTGCTCGAGGCGCTTGACCACAAGCTTGTAACCCTCGCGGATCTCGCCGCGGAAGCCCTTGGGGAAGTACGCGCGGTTGAACTCGCGGATCTCGTCGTACGTCATGCGGTACTTGGCGGCGATCGACTCGGGAGTCTCGTCTCTCTCCACGACGTGGATCTGCTTGGTGAGCTTCACCTCGGCGACGTTGCGGCGGCTGGCCTCCTGCTGAGACGCGTAGAGGTCCGGCACGATCAAACGCTCGCCAACGACGAGCTCGGCGCGCGCGCCGACTGGGTACCGCCCGCGGTTGATTTGCAGCAGGCGCGCGTACGTGGTGGAGTACGCCTTGCAGATCGACTCGAACGTGTCCTTTTTCTCGACCAAGTGCGTCTTGTACTTGGAGTACGTCGCGGACGACGACGCATACGTGGCACCACCAGCATTGGAGCCATCGTCATTGCTTTCGGCGTTATGCTGATCGCGCACGTCCTCCATGTCGCCCGTGTTGACGATGCGCACGTGCAGCAGCTGGCCCGGGAAGAGCACACCGCGCTCGCCTGCGGGGAAATGCTGGCGGTTGTCCTGCCGCAGCAGCTCCTCGCTCGTGTTGTACTGCGCCGCGATGCTCTTGAGCGTCTCGCCCGAGCGCACCAAGTGCATCTGGCCCCAGCCGTTGTCGATGAAGTCGGGCGGCGGCGGCAGCGACACCTGGCGCGCTTCCTCGACTACGAGCTGCTGGCCCGGGTACACCTTCACGCGCGGGTGCTTCTTGGACGAGGAAGAGCCTACGGGTGCAAGCATCGGGTTGAGTTCGCGCAGCCTCGCCTCGGTCGTGTTCAGCTTGGCGGCGATGCTCGCGAGCGTATCGCCCGTCTGGACCTCGTAGCGGAAGGGCGACGGCGCCACGGGCGGAGGCGCCAGCGCATCGTCGTGCTTGCCGCTGCGGGTGCTGCTGCTGCCGGATGCGATGGTCCCGTACATTGTTCCTGCAGGCGGACGACGCGAAGAGATGGCGGACGGTCGGATGCCTGGTGTCTGGAGTCGCGAATCAATCGCAATGCCACCACTTGCACTATGGACCCACGCGATTTTCGGCACCAGACAAGATTTTCGAGCTTGTATTTGAAGCATACTTTGGATTTAGAATCTCAAAAATTGCATAATAATGTCTTGATGCATGCAAAAAAGTCAGCTTCAAGAGTCACCCACTGTGATCCAATTCTTTTCAAATGCATATTCTACCAAACAGCATAATGCTATTTGTTGTTATTCCAAAACCCTCTTCTTTTCTTCGATTTTTTGATACGCAGCTTTGAAATGCGCGCCAAATAGCAAACTGCGGATCTCACCAAGAGCTCCATTCACATGCCTGCTCGCATGACAATCCATCCACGCACTCCATCCATTGGATGTATACAAAGTCACAGTATAAAACAGCCTCATGTGAACACTTCTCGGTTGTAAATTAAGAGAAAAGCCTCTCACTCACGTGGAGCAGCACGGGTCGATGTTGCCCGTCATCTTGTCGGCCTCCGTGTCCTTGAACACGAAGAAGCCGATGCCGAGCCCGAGGATGACCGCGACGAACATGAGACTCTCGTACATCATGATCACGAGCATGATGAAGTACGCGATGGAGATGTTGACCATATAGAGCGCCGCGAGCACCGCTTTGCACCAGAGCGGGATGCGGCGGATGATCTTGAACTGCGCGCCATCAGGGCCAAACTGGTTCTTGACGGCGTCAAAGGAGCCGCGCGCCGCGACCATGGGCGTCGTGAGCTGCATGTAGTCGGCCTGGCTGAACACGATACTGTAGTCGCGGTAGAAGCGCGTCTGCACGGCCTCGCGCAGCTCGCCGATGCCCTCGAGCGACGCCGCGAGCGCCACGATGCCGAGGAATGCGAACGCGTACTTGACCTCGGACGTGAGGACCCAGGACTGGAAGAGGAGCATGGCGCACGTGGCGTCGTCGCCGAACGCGAGCTGAAAGCCGTCGAACATGACCGATCCGCGCGGCGCCGAGGCCGAGCCGCTGTCGCAAAAGCCACCCGAGCTCTCGGTCGCCGCAAAATACTTGAGCGGGTTTGTGTACACCTCCTGGGCGTGCTCCTCCGAGCACGTGAAGATTTTCTGGCTGCCCATGGAGATCCACGGCACGGCGTACTGGAGCTCCGCGAACTTCTTCTTGCACACGGGGCACTCCATGTCCGTCGCGTCCTTGTAGATCTTGTCAGTCGAGAGGTCCACTTTCACTGGCGCGCCCAAGTTTGCTTTCTGTTTTCCATAGAAAACAAAAAGCACACATCTCATAAGAATTGGAGCACACAACATCACACGAGCACATTCAATCGGCAAACGCACGCACCGGCTGGTTCTGCAGCGAGTCGATGTGGCCGGCCATCTCGCACGCGTACACATACTGATTGCCGAAGATCGAGGCGTTAATGTCGGCCTTGACATCCATGTCACAGAGCGGGCAGGTCGTCTTGCGCAGGTTCTGGCCCGCGTCGATGCCGCCGACCAGCAGCGCGAGCATGAACGTGAGCGCCACGAGCCACACGCTCACACGCGTCTTCCGGGACGAGGAGCTCGGCATCGTCACGAGGCAGCGAATAATAGAGGAATGCGCTGGTGAGGGAAGCAGAAGGTGAGCGAGCTTGCTGGATGCGGGAATAGAGGGATCTACGGGACGAGACAGCGGCGTTCTCGTGCTCCTTCCGTCTAGCACGAGCGAAAATGGAGACGGCATGTTTTGGTGATTAAGCGGTGTACTTGTTGCAATAAAAGAGCCGAATTTATGCTAGCAAAGTCAACAATACGGTCACATATATCCTACAATCGTTGCGCATTGAGGGGAGCGACATGAATGAACTGGACCGAAAATGCTGCAAGTTGCTTATTGAGGGCAGACAAATCGTCCAATTCTCCAACACCAGGCTCAGAGGGCATAGGTAGATGAGGAGGGACGCGGCCGTGAAGACATGCGCCGTATTGTTGACATGGGATTGCTTTGATGTGTGCTGGTCACTCAATAATAACAATTTCGAATGTGCTGTTGAATGAAACGAAGGTGTCTGCGAATATCTAAGAAGTCGTGATGGTGGTAATGGGTGAGAACACCTTCCAGCATGTGGTGGTGAGCAGCCACTTGCTCCACGAGAGAACGTAGCTCCAGCGCACCTGGCTTCAGTGGCCTAATTTCAGAGGTAATTTATGTAATTTACATATATAGTGGATTTGTAGCTTATGTTTGCTAATAAAATTGATAGTTGGAGCCTGTGTGCAACAACTTATGATTCTGGAGGTAATTTGTTTTGAGAATCTAAATTTATGCTTATTTGACAAAGAGTCTCAAAACAAGCAGCAATCAATCGTTTTCAACATATAAAGTGTTACAGGTGTTACCTGTCTAGTTGTCAAACGGCTGTCTATTTCATGATGTACACAACTTAGCGCATTTCTCGCTCTCTCCCTGTTCACCCTTTACATCAGCGTCGCAGCTTGGTGCCAGTTCCCAATTGCTATCGACGTGCGAAGGCCCCAGTCTCCTGTACTTCACAGTAATCACAAGATCATGCGCTCGCTGCTCGTGACAGTTTCCTCAGCGTTGCTGCTCTGCGCCAGCGGCGTCGCCGCCCACGGCATGCACGCGATGCACGCGATGCACGATATGGCGGACTCCACGACCGAGTACAAGTGTCCGTCCTGCCGCATGTCCACGCTCAAGTCGGGCTACAACAACGCCAACTACGTCGAGCTCAATAACGGCCAGCGCGTGTACACGTGCGGCATGGACGCGCGTAGCTTCCCGGACTACACGTTCAAGTCCACCGACGCGGCGTACATTGCGGCGAACCTGGTACGTCCATTACCAGGTGGTACAGACAGAACGTGTGGCGTGGGACTGACAGTGTTTGTGTAATTTGTGTGGACAACAGGCCGAGTTCGTGGTGAACAAGACCGACACGGAGAACTATGCGCTGTGCGAGAGCTCATGCCCCGAGTGCGCGAGCGGCATCACGGACCCGATCTCGGGCGAGAAGATCACGACGTCCAACTTCCAGTTCGTTTGCCTCATGAACGGCCAGAAGCTCTATTTCGCCTCGGAGACGTCCAAGTTCACGTACCTGAAGCAGGTGAACCAGTTGCCGCGGTACCTGGTTGACAAGGTCATCTGCACGGGGACCACGTGCGCGGACGCCAAGCAGATCACGGAGCTCAGCGCCGCGGCGAAGGCCATGAAGCCCGACCTGACCACTTCGCTCGCTGCCACAACGACGACCACTCCGACCCCAACCCCGTCGTCATCATCTTCCGCAACGGACAGCGGCACCGCCACTACCACCGAGTCGCTCGACACGTTCTGCTCGGGCGAAGGCTCGGTCATGTTCAACGGCTTCCAGTCGACCATCAACGGTTCGTGCGTGCGCCTCTTCTTCCGTCCGTGGGTGCTCAACAACGGCCTCAAGTACTTTTTCGGCTTCCTCGGCTGCTTCGCGCTCGCCGTGCTGAACGAGTTCCTCGTTAAGAGTCGCGAAGAAGTGCGCAAGAAGCTCTTGGAAGCGCGCAAGGGTCGCCCCATGGACAAGGCGCACAAGTTCCAGTGCAAGATCCTGCTGGCGCTCATGTACATGGTGCAAATGACGATCGCGTACCTGGCAATGCTGGTCGTGATGATTTATGAGACCGGCCTCTTCATCGCGCTCATTCTGGGCTTTGGCGCGGGCTTTTTGCTCTTCAAGAACCTGGACCTGGACGTCACGGAGGAGCGCGGCGTGTGGCGGTACACGGACCCGTCCACCATACGCATCCTCGTCTCGGGCATGTCGTGCATGAATAACTGCGGCACGACGGTCGAGAACGCGCTGAAGAACACGCCGGGCGTCACGAACGCGTTTGTGAACTTTGACGAAGGCTGCGCGTACGTGGCCGGCGCGGCGCCGTACAACACGCTGCTCGAGGCCATCGAAGCGGTCGGCTTCTCTGCCGAGATGGACGGCTCCGTCACGTCTTCGAACGCGTAAGCCCGATACTTTATTTGTCTCTGCTGATGTTCTTGCGGACGTGGCGCTCTCAGTTGGACGCTCTTGACGGCCGGAACAGCGACAACCTCACACCACTGGAGCGTGTTCCAGCGTCAAGTTTCCCAGTCTGATAACGCCAAAGAAAGCGAGATTAAGATGTAAAGCGTATCATGCTCATATTTTGTTGTCTCTTATCGCTTGTGTATGAATTTGTGCATGGCATGTAGAAAAAAGGAGGCCTGAGCTGCTCGTATTCGTGCGAAGGTGTCCATTTTCAAGGACAACGTGAGGGCGAGATGCATTGGTATCTTAGAAGTTTGCTGAAGTTTCGCTCTGCAAAGTTCAGAAAACCAGTTTTTCGTCGTGGAATAATTACACACGGGAATAGTGGTTTTTGTTGAACTCCTGTCATTTGTTGCACTTGCAACATGGAAATTCACTGCATTGTGTTTACTATTTCTTCGTGAATGGCTCGTTGAACGTCTCGAGCAGGTGTCGCACCTTCTTGGCACCGACACCCGGACAGAGCGAGAGCTCCTCCATGGATGCGTTCATAAGCCCACGCACGGTTCCAAAGGTGGACAGCAGCGTCACGACATCCGTCTTGTTGACCGTCCGGATGGCCGTGAGCACGTCGTTGGCCTTGGGCAAGAACTCGGCCTCGATCTTCTCCTTGATAAGCGTCGCCGACTTGTTCTCGTACGCCTTGAGCGTCTCCAGGTACCGCGCGGCTTCGATCCAACTCCAGGCCAAGATAAGCGTGAACTGGCTCAGTAGCGCCACGCGGTTAATCTCGCGCAGTGCGATCTCGTTGTCGTCCACGTCGACGAAGCAGAGCACGACCTTGGTGCGATACGGCGCCGGGTCCTCTTTGCGGATCCGGTGGATGCGCTCTTCCAGGTAGTTCCCGTGCAGCAGGTGGTAGCGCACACTCAGGAAAAGCACGCAACACGAGCCTTCCATGACGTAGTCCGGCACGAGGCCGTCCTTGAATTCGAGACTCACGTTCTTCACGGCCTTCAGCAGCGGGTTGCCGGTCTGGCAGCGGTTCACGTACACGAGCGTCGCTGCATCTTTCGAGCTGACTGGCGGAGGTCGTGATGGCTCTCCTACTGCTGCTGGTGGAGGCGGCTGAGGCTTTGTGTACGAGTCCGTACTGCGAATCGCGGCGAACGCCTCGTTGAACGTGAGCGAGCTGCTGCCGCTGTGCGTCAGGTACCGCGGCGTTCCGTCATCGCCTGTTGCTGCTGCGTCGCCGTCGTCGAGCGTACGCGAGTCGAAGAGGCTGCGCGCAGGAGCCACGCTGGAACCATCAGTCACGGCGCTCTCGTCGCGCTTACGAAGAGGCACAGAAGTGTCGTCGTCATGCTGCTCAGCCATGGGAAGGAGAATGCGTGCGTGCCACTTCGTTGTTCAGATTCAAGATGATGGCTGCTTTTCATGCTTTGGTCAATTCGATTAAATACGTTTTTCGAAGTCGAGAAATCGAAAGAATCCATCAATCATTTGTCAAAACTACTCATGTAGACATTTAATTTGCAATAAACCATGTGACGGACCCATCTGTTTCTTGAAAGTGTGCAATATAAGCCCACTCCATAATGGCTGCTGCAGTCGCCAACTGTCGCATCAGTGCGGAATTGAAGCGGAAGGCGCTTCGCTTCAAGCAAGTCCGCCCATTTGCGGATTTCCTCCAGCACGCGCAGCAAGATCTCCAAGCACCACTCGATCTTCAGCCACGCGTCCGCCTCTCTCTCCCAAGCACCACACACACACAAGAGCAAAGGATGGCGGAGTCCGCGTCGCCACGGAGTGGCCCGTCGCCGTCGCTTCGTATCAACACGAACTCGACCCTGTCCGCATTGACGCTCGCTGCGGCCACTGCAACGACGAACACGCTCACCACCGCCAGCAGCAGCAGTGGCACGACCACTGTTACGTCGCCCAAGAATGAGTTCTTCGTGTCGCAGCGCGCCGCCGACTACGAGCTGAGCAAGATCGACACGCTCTCGATCGAGGAGCAGGAGATCCTCTCGAACATCCAGGAGCTCCAGCTGCAGCTCATGCAGCTGCGTGCGGAAGAAGACGAGGAAAGCGAGGACGAAGCAACACCGTCGAATGCCCAGTCGGGCTCGTTGTCGTCCAGCCAGCTGATCGTTGTCTCGAACAACCTGCCGGTCTTGCTCGAGCGCGTGCCGCAGACGGGCCGCTGGAAAGCGACGAAGACCACTGGCGGCCTCGACAAGCTCATGTGCCTCACGGGCGTGCGCAACGACCTGAACTTTCTCTGGGTCGGCTGGGTCGGCCAGCACATCCCCAAGCACGAGCACGAGTCAGTGCGGCGACTGCTGCTGCAGCACAACTGCCTGCCAGTGTTCCTTTCGTCCGAGGTCGCGAATCGCCACAACGGCTTCTCGTCCGAAGTGCTCTGGTCGCTCTTCCATTACGTCTCGGAGCCTGTCGCGCTCACGTCGCAGCCGGGCGTGAATGCGAACCTCAACTCGAGCAAGCGGTTTAACAAGCAGGACTGGCGCGCGTACGAGTCGGCGAACGAGAGTTTTGCCGATGCAATTGCGGAGATCTACAACGAAGGCGACTCGGTCTGGATTCACGACTACCACTTGATGCTGCTGCCATCGCTACTGCGCCAGCGCATCCCGCTCTGCCACATTGGCTGGTTCCTGCACACGCCGTTCCCATCGTCCGATGTGTACACGCGTCTGCCTGTGCGCTCGCAGCTGCTTACAGGTGTGCTCCAAGCCGATCTTGTCGGCTTTCAGACGTTCGACTACGAGCGTCATTTCCTGTCGACTTGTCAGCGTCTGCTTGGCGTTGATTGCTCGCACAAGGGCATCCGCAGTACTCTTGGTGACCGCGACCAGTTCACGTCGATCGGTGTATTCCCCATCGGCATCAGCATTGAGCCTTTTGTGCGCGCTGCCTCCAGTGTGCAGACGCTGAACCGTGTGAACGACTTACATCGCAAGTTTGGGTCCAAGCGTATCATTCTGGGCATCGACCGCCTAGACAACATCAAGGGCATTCCGCACAAGCTGCTGGCGATGGAAGTGTTGCTGAGTCGGTTTCCAGAATGGCAGCACAACGTCGTGCTCATTCAGATCGGTATCTCGTCACGCTCGGGCGTCGTTGATAGTAGCTCGAGCTCCAGTTCGAGCGAGAGCAGCACGACGACTGAGAACAACAGCACGAACGCGTCTTCGACTGCCGCGGCTGGTGCTTCTAGTAAGCCGCCGTCTGAGTCTGCTGCGAATGCTAGCTACGACTCGACGCACCAGTTGGAGATGAGCACGCACAGCTACAAGAACCTGCTCACCCACGTGAACCAGCTCGTTGGTCGGATCAACGGCACGTACGGTTCGCTCGACTACGCTCCAATCCATTTCATTCACCAGCGCGAGACGCCACACGAGGAGCTCTGCGCCCTGTACGACTTGGCTGACGTGTGCTTGGTTACATCGACGCGTGACGGCATGAACCTCGTGTCGCATGAGTTCGTCGTGTGCCAGCAGCACTTCATGCGTCGCAAAGAGGAGCGAAAGAAGGCGGCGCGAGCTGCTGCGCGCGGGAACAGCAACTCCAGCACGAGTGGAGGCAGCGATGTCACGAAGCAGCAGGCGACGTCACCAGTAGCGAAAGACTCAACTGCTGCCACGTCTCCACAGCTCTCACCAACCAAGATCCTGACGGAGTGGGAAGGTGAAGAAGGCGGACCAGGTGTGCTAATTCTGAGCGAATTCGCGGGTTGCTCGCAGTCGCTCAGTGGTGCACTCGTGATCAACCCTTGGAACACGGAAGATCTGGCGCTGAGCATTCACCAGGCGCTGAGCATGAGTCGTGCTGAGCGCGAGATTCGCCAGCAGAAGCTCTATCGCTACGTGTCGTCAAACACGGCGACAACGTGGAGTATGCAGTTTCTCGGTGAGCTGGGCGACGCCGTCCAGAAGAACCGCGTGCGCAGCGCGCAGCTTCCGAAGCTTGACCTGAAGAACATTGTGCAGGCGTATCGCAAGTCGAAGAATCGCTTGATCATCTTGGACTACGACCGCACGCTGACGCCGCAACACTCGCTGCTGCCATTAGCGGCGGTGGGTCCCAACTTCAAGTCGCTGCTGGACTCGCTGAGCGCCGACGAGAGCAACATGGTGTTCATTCTGAGTGCGCGCGAACGCAAGTTCCTTGAGACGTGGCTCAATGGTGTGCGTGTCGGCGTCGCTGCGGAAGACGGTTTCTTCTACCGCATGAACCTGCGCAATGACCACGAGCAGTGGAAGACGATGAGCAAGTTCCATTACGACTCGGCCACGGCGCGTGCCGGTGTGGGTAACGGCACCGCGGTCGACTCGAGCTACCTGTCGCAAGGCGAAGCGCACAATCGACGCAGCATGAGCATCAGCAGCTACTCGTCGTATGGCGGCGGATACACCGGCAGCAGTCAAACTGGTGGCGGTGCAGGTGGACCTCTCAGCACGGACTCGTTTGTCGAGGAAGACTCGTCGTGGAAAGACTTGGTGCTCCCAGTGATGGTGAACTTCACGGACCGTACACCCGGTAGCTACATTGAAGACAAGGAGAGCTCGCTCACGTGGTACTACGACGACGCGGACCCGCACTTTGGTGGATGGCAAGCGAAGGATCTGCAGATCATTCTCGAGCGCCAGCTGATTGGCACGGCTTTAGAAGTGTACCAGGGCCACAAGTGGGTCTGCGTCGAGCACGAAGGTTGCACAAAGACGAAGGTGCTGGAAGGAATCCTCAAGCACCTCTCGCTCCCACAGCAGATCGCGAAGAAGAACAATCAGGAGGTCGACTTCGTGCTCTGCGTGTGCGACGATGTCACGGACGACCAGATGTTCCAGACGCTGAACACGCTCGTCTCGGAATCGAACGAGCGCCACGAACACCGCAAGAAGGACGCGGAAGAGAAGTCTGCGAACGCTCAGAAAGCCCGCGAGCGCTCGGGGTCCATCGGGGGACCACTAAGCTCAAGCAATGCGCGATCAAGTCGATCTGGAATCCCGCCGCCATCCGCTGCGTCTCTGAAGAAGTCGAAGAGCACTGGATCGCGCTCGACGGGCTCGAACGGCAGCAGTGGATCCAAGGGACAAGGTCTGCGCAAGTCGATCTCGCAGACTGGTATTGACGAAAAGAAGAAACGAGGTGCCGCAGCACGTGCTGGGTCTGAAAACAACAAGAGTCTGATGCGAAAGGTGCAGGTAGCAGGGACTGCGGGTGAGGACGACGAGGCCGATCCTGTGGAAGAAGCGATCGACGAAGACAACAAGGTCGCGTTCAGCCGTCTGCACAAGGTACCGGTGCGCATGGCGGAGAACGTGTCGATCTTCACTGTCGTCGTGGGTCCCGACGTGCAGCACAGCGGCGGGCGTCACGCGTGGTCGTTTGGCGTTGACTCGCTTAGTGACATTCGCAAGGTCCTGAAAGAGTTTGTGGACGTGAGTCGGAAATCCGGAGCGATCATGAACACGAACGCGCTCTCGAGCTCCCAGGGCGAGACTGCGGGCCTCACGGGTTCAAACAACAACGCGCTGAGCGAGGCGGAGAGTGCGGCGTTGCTCGAATCGATCGTGGCGACTGCCGATGGCGGGGCGATCAAGTTGAACGCTCCATGAGAACATTGTAGGCAGGAGTGAGGATTGTGAAGAGCTGCTTGTTTGTTTATATTCCCTTCAAAGTAAATCGTAGAAGTAGTCGAGACCTACACACAGAATCCATTCAAGCAATTAACACACACCAGAGATTAGTGAGTCGCTTTCGCCATGAGCTGTCATGACAAACTCAACTGACCTTGGCCGAGCTCCCAGATGGCGGCGCCGACGCCGTGCTCTTCGAAGAGCTGCAAGCGGTCACGAAGGAACTGCAGACACGGGTAGAACACTACGTGGTGATCGCCGTCGTCCGCCGTGTAGTACTCGCTGCTGCATTCCTGTCGAACACAAAGTCATTAAATGAGACTGTTGACCGCTAACACTATTGCATTGAGACAGACGTACATGTGCGCTCGCGTCCCAGCGGATCTTCTTGACGTCTTCCTCTCTGAGCGTATTGACGTACGATGGCCCCGTCACGGCGTCTGAATTGACAACACAGATACGGTTGGCCACCATTAGTGAGGCTCAAGAGCTCCAGAACCGTCATCTCCACTCTACCTGAGTTGTCGTAGCCGTAGAACGGGAGCCCAAGCAGGATCTTCTCCTTCTCGGCGTCTGTGAGCGCGTTGAGCGTCGTGCGTAGCCACGGAAACGGCGCGTTCGGCCCAGGCGTCTGGTAGTCGTACGCGTTCATGGAGAAGCGGTGCACGAGCGGCAGCAGCGCCTCGAACATCTCGTGCGTGATCGGCAGCTTGCCCTGTTCACAGCAGTAACGGCAACCTGTCAGTCTTCATTATCCACAACACGAATAAAATCAAAGCCTACTCACCCCTCTGGTACTCCGGTTGAGCACGAGCAGCAGCAGCTTGTTGGTGTCTTGGAAGGCTTCGCCCATCTGCAGCAGCAAGTCCATCGTGCCTTCCACCACGGGGATCTCAAACACAACTCCATCGAACGCGTGCTTCTCGCACAGCGTCAGCAAATCACTGATGATCAGCGGCACGTCGGTGGACGCGAGCTTGTTGCGCTCGTAGACCACGCGTGGGACGATCGCGGGACCATTGCCATCGCCTCCTCGCATGTCTTGGATCCACCGACGGTCAATGTCGTGCGTGCCAGCGACCACGGGCTTGTTCTCCTTCGGGTCCTCGCGGATCTGCAGCCACACGGGCGAGATGTACGTGAACTTACGGCGGAAGATCTTGGCAAAGTCGTACCCGCGGCCGTTCCAGGGCGTGACGTACCCGAGCGTCTCGCCGCTGAACGCCTTCTGCTCAGTCTTGGTCGCGAACCGGAAGTGGTTCTACAGGTACACGAATATACAGTGATCTGTGAGTTGCGATACACGCAACGTATCACCATTAACCGCGTTGCTAGTGGTTAGTCACCTGTACGACGTCTTGAACTTTTGGCCTGGTCGTCACGAGCCCTCGCAGCAGAACCGACTCAATGGACGCCGCGGCGCCGTCCGCTGCAGCACACTGTTGTCCTTCACAATCACTCTCAACGTTCTCCACAACGTTCAGCTACAAGCGAGACACACATGTGTGAGGAGCATGTCAATCAGTCAGTCAGACAAAAGCTCATAGATATCCACCCGCAAGAGAAGGCGGATGATGGTCGAAGGTAATAGGGTGACGTACGTTGGTGGAGAGAAAGTCAAAACCGTCGTCGTCTTCCTCCTCGTCGTCTTCCTCGTCGCTGGGCCACGACGCATCAGCGATGCTCATGCGGCGCCCATTCACCCTGCCGATTGCCGCAACGAGCACGAGCCCCAGCGCTAACGCGAGCAGCAGCGACGGTAGCTTCCGGATCGCCATGTCGATTTTGATTTTGATTTGGTGATGCATGCTGTTACAAAAGATACGCTTTTGAAGTAACATTAATCTGTGACATATGTCACACAAAATGTTACTGGTTCCACCTGGTTACATACCGTGAAGTGGCATTTGTTGCTGATGTCACTTCAGGACCGTTGAACCCATTGACCAACACGCCAAGCGCGGTTTATAAGCATGATGTCGGAATTCGAGGTGTAAAGCGCATTAGATCTCAATCCGCGATCGCAAACCTGTCTTTGGTAGAGGTGGTCGTCAGCCGCATTTACTTTGTAGGCGTCCATGCTGCCGCCGAAGGTTCGCTCGCGTGCATTCAGTGTCGCCGTTTTTCCACTGCGTTCATGAGAGCGCAGGAAGGAGTGGGCGGCTAAGCGGGGCCAAAGCACTGCCCTATGGATAGACTTATGTGACGCATAGCTGACACAAGTTACAAGGAAGCACTGCACGAGTCCCTGGAATAAACTGCCCCAGCGCTCGCCTCCGGTGCCATCAATCCGATCCGCTCGGAAGCGTTTGTCGGTGCCGAATTGATACATATCCACAAAATGAATGTATCGCTCAAAAATCAGCTTTCTGCCACTATAATAAATGGTAAATCAACCACGACTGACTGACTTGCTATCCAGTCAACCAACACCTGCACGTCATGCCCTTACGTTGGTGCTGGTTGAGCCTGCGACGAAAATTTTCAAGTCCGGTTCTTCCCAATCGGTAATCTTCAGCGTGGGACGCGCCTTAGCCGACTCGTTGAGCACTATGCCATCTTCCCAAATGCGCCGGGCTTTGTCCGTTTGTGGGATGCCATCGCTCCTTCGCGTCGCCCGTCAACCCAGTGGACCCTTTGACCGGCTGAGGATTCCGTCCACAGGTTGCGGATTCGAGCCTCAAGTCCCACGCTTTTGAGCCAAAGCTGACTATCTCTCGCCAAAAGAGTTCAGTAAGTGTGACTTGTACCACCGCGACAGACGAAACAGGTTTTGGGAAAGCAGATCTCACTTGCCGCTCGCACGTATGGCTGTGAAGCCCTTGATCCCGAACCTTTGCGGCCGCTTTGCTGGCGGACACTGGTACTTTGCAATTCGCCTCGCGAGTCGCACGCCAGAAGATAACCAGCGAACAGCCAGGATTCGTTACGTTACGTACAACTGGCTCAAGATGTACGCGCCCATTGCCTGGCAGTTTGCGCTCACCACGTGCCAGCAGCCGCAGCAGTCTCCAGAACAGGTCGTGACTCCCACGCGATGCCGCGTCAACTCGGCTTCCAGCAGCGATTCCGACGACGTTGCGGCCCAGGTTACGACGTTCACGACCATCAGCGGCAGCCCAGTGCACCTGGGACCCATGTCACCACTGCTGCCAGCAACATCACAGTCCAGCACGACCTCATCGAGTTCCGGATCGCCATCGAGTCGCAGTAGTAGCAGCAGCAGTAGCAGATGTCAACCAGTGGCAGAAGACGACGCGCTGCGCGATATCGCTCATGCGGCCATGAAGCGCGTCAACTCGATCTCGACGAACGCGTTCGTCAAGGGCACGTGGAAGCAGCGCCGGTCCCAGGCCAACGAGCTCGTGCTGGAGCACCGGTCGACGAGCGAGTATTGCATCATCGCCCAGAGCATGGTGCCATGTACGCTGAGCGAGATCTCGGGCGTGCTCTCGAGCCGCAGCTCGGACCACTTCAACGCCGGCATGATCGAGCTCCTGGGTAAGGAGTTCAGCTACGGCGTGACCGTGCGCTCCGTGCCAACAGTGTCACAGCTCCAGCCAGCGCCCAGTACGAGTCTGACGGTCAAAGCGCTCGCCTTTGGTGGCGACAGCCTCCTGTCTACGCCTCTGGACTCGGAGGGGAACTACTTGGACTACATCGAGCGCGACGCGAGTCTCAGAACGGAACGACGCGCGATCCAGAAGATCACAAGGAGGCGTGACCCAGATGGACAGGTCCAGGTCGTTGCTGGGAACTCACTCTGCGGCTACGCGCTGCACGAGGACCAGGAGACCCGACAGACGGTGATCCTGTTCTACGGGGCGTATTTGGGCACCAGCGAGCCCGAGCGCCACGCGGTGACCCACCGGTTCCGCAAACTCGCGCAGCTCTCCACCAAGTGGGTCCAGATCGCGCTGCGGAGACGCCTCGGGTCCCAGACGATCCTCGACCCGACGGCCGACGCCTCGCGCTCGCTGCTCGAGCTCTCATGCGTGGGCTGCGGCAGCGACTTCCACGCGTTCTTCCGCAAGCGCCACTTCTGCCATTTGTGCGGCCTGCACGCGTGCGCGAGCTGCTCCAGCGTCAAGGACGTCGAGCAGGAGCTTGGGAAGATCCGACGGCTGCGTGTCTGCCACGGCTGCGTGGCTGACGTGAGCAACAAGCTCTTCGTCAAGGCGTCATCTATCAAGGACAACTGTGAGTTCGAGAGAGTCTCGTGCCGCCCAGCAGAGGTGACGCGACCAAAGATCCGCTTGCTGTAGAGAGCTTCGAACGAACCACAATTTAAGCAATTTAAACTAAAATATTTATTATTCTGCACACCAACTTGCTTGAACAACACGGATCCGAGTTTCGGAACAGCTCAATCAGCATTAGATATCCGTCCACGGCTTGCACATACTTCCGTAGCCTTGACGATGCCTCGGTTATCATGCCTTGGAGCTCATTTCGATAAGGTAGACACAATGCACTTTAAGACCGAAGATCTCGATGCTTCTAGCCACCCTCTCTGAGCATATGAAGCGCCATTCTGCTAAAAGTTCAGAAGCCTCGTGAATGCAGATGCAAAAACACTCGAGCTGACCGAAGCTGCCATCGAAAAATCGATTTCCGACCTTGTGCTTGCACAACATTGATCGGGTGAAAAAAGAACACCTTGAAGCTGCCGAGCAGCAAGTCCCATTGGGAATGTGTGAAATGCTGAGAAACGAATGAATGGAGGCAAAAATTTCATGGCGGCAAAAATTTCATGGCAAGCTGGCTGCCTCGGATAAGCCCTGATTGTCTTTGAAGCGGGCGGCGGGCATTCTTCTCCTTCGTCGTGCGTGGATAGCGATAGATACGTTTGCCAAACATTCATTCGCACGATTCAACTTCATGACGTTGACAAAAATCAACGTGTTGCCTTGCAGGTCTCACTAGTTCTGAACCCCAGCACCAAAACGCTGCGTATTTATGTTGACGAGTATTTAGCTGGAAGTACTCGTTCATGAATACAAACCAGAAGTGTAATACTGAAAGATTCAACCATAGTGCGGACTTTGAAAATGAGAAGTCAGTTCAGAGTGGGATGTTTGATAAGCGAGAGTTCAGCACGCCGTCCGCATGAGTGATGGCGTGTGCTCTTCATCCGTTCGGCAGGAAGCTCAAGCTTTGCGCAGCAGAAAAGAAACCAGGCCTGCGACACAGCTTTTCGCACCGACATGCGCCGTCTGCAGACCCATGGACACAGACCTAGGGTCGCACTCTTTTGATGCAGACATCTTCGTTCGCACCAGCGGGCTCGTCGTGGAGCCACGCGTCATGTGCATGATCGCGTGCTTACACTGCAACTGTCCGAGGAGCTTCGATATCGACACTGGATCTTCCGGTTCAGCAAAAGTGATCCCGTCACTGCACTTTTTGCAAAACGTATTGCTGTTCGTACGAATCATTGGTTGGCCACAAAGCAACTGCCGCCATGGTGTTTATCATCAGACGAGTGTATGCGCAGGCCCCCAAACCATCTCCTCTCTCTCTCTCCCTGCTGCCTGTGTGACTGAAGCACTCCTGAAGCACTCATGGTCGTGGCGCCAATGGTGGCTTCGGCGCTTCAAGCTTTCGCTTGTTTCTCATTCCTTCCACTGTTACAATCACTCACTAAACGCCCCTCGCTTATTAACGCATGATTGACTGATGATGGTGACTGACATGAAGGAGGGGCTGATGCATCTCCAGCAGCTCTCACATCTGTCATTTCGCAATTCCCTCGCCCACACTCGCTACACCAACCAGCTAGTACTAATAGCCACCATGCGGAGACGAATACCTCAAGAGAAGTTCACGGTACCGTCCGTGCGCAACCTCTTCAGCGTTGACCACGAAGACCAGCAGCCGCAGCGGGTCTCGTCCTTCTCCTCCTCGCAGCAGAAGACGCGCTCATCGAGCTCTGGCAGCCGCAATGCAAGCCCCCTCAGCTTTGGGCTCGGCTTCAAGTCATCCTCGTCCACCCGCAACAGCAGCCCACGCTCGAGCGGCGACGGTGTCCCGCGCGGCGTCGAGGACGAGATCCTGGGCAGTATCGCGCAGTCGGCACTGCACCAGATCAAGTCCATGGCGCTCAACGCGTTCCTGAGCGGTGACTGGAAGGAGTGCAAGGCGACTGCGAGCGAGCTCGTATACGAGCAGAAGACGCCGACCGAGTTCCGCATCATCACCAAGTCGCTCGTGCCGTGCACGGTCGACGAGATCTCGAACGTGCTCTCGAGCGAGGACTCGGACCAGTTCAACGCGAGCATGCTGGAGCTGCTCGGCACGAGCTACGCGTTCGGTGTCACGCTGCGCACGCTGCCGACGAGCACCGCCGAGTCGCACCTGTCGATCAAGGCCATCTCGCTCTCCAAGGCGAACCCGCTCTCGTCCACGAAGCGCACCGTCAGCTTTCTCGACTACGTCGAGACCGATAGTGAAGAGCGCAGTGCCTGTCGCGTCGTGCAGACGTTGCGGCGCGGGAGCAAAGTGGACGCGAACGACCGGCAGAGCATGCTGGGCAACATCCTCATCGGCTACATCCTGCAAGAAGATCCGGAGAAGAAGCACACGATAGTCTCATTCTACGCCACACACGTTGTGAAGAGCGCGGCCGACCTGTCCGCAGCATTGCGTCCCGACACGATCGCGCGCTTTCGCCAATTGTCCCAATTCTCGACCAAGTGGGTCGGCATCGCCATGCGCCGGCGGCTCGGTGCGCAGAAGATCCTCGACCGCGAGTGCGATGTCGCCTCTACAGCGCAGCCGCAGAGCTGCGTCGTGTGCGCTCAGACGGTCGGCGGCAGCGCGCTGTTGCTGCTGCGCAAGAAGTACTTTTGCTGCCTGTGCGGCCACTTTGTGTGCGGGAGCTGCTCGAGCACCGAGGAGATCGAGGCGCGCATCGGGATGGTCGACAAGCACCGCGTGTGCGTGGACTGCTCCACGCGCGTGAACAAGCAGGTCTTTGAGCGTGAGACGTCGCCTGCGCAACAGCAGAGTTCAGATCGAGACGAGGACGCGAGGCCACGTTTTCGCCAGTACATGATCGTATAGATGGCAATGAGGAAGAACAAGTCGGTTCAGTAGGTTATTAATAGTCAGCACGTAGCAATACAACACGCGCACACATCATTCACGCAACGCCCGGTGCACAGCAAACCACTTGCTCTACGAACGCAACAAGCGTGCTGCTTCCGTCTTCACTACAAACGCATCCACGAGCTCTCCTCTGCAGCACATAGATACCCACACCCACATCCACACAGGACTCGACAATTAAGGCCAACATGAACGCCCATCCGCCATCGCAAAAGGAGAGAAGTCATCCACACTCTTCCTGCTGTTGCCTTTGCTTTGTGGAGCTCTTTGAAGCTAAAAATAGCAACAGTAGCGCCTTTTCATTGGCTGCAAATTGTAGAAGTCAGCACAGAAGCAGCCGATATCAGAGCCAGTCGGTCCCACTCTGTTCGACATGGGTTCAGATCCAAATTGGCGCGCAGCTGAACCTTGAAGTGCGCGTCTGCATACTTGCTTCCCAGACAGCCACCACTCGATACAGAACGCAGTATGCGCCGCTCAATAGTGCAACATACATCGCAAGCGCTCGTGTAGCCGCATTTCGAAGAAGCGCGGTCGTGGCGTCGCGTCGCGATCAGTCCTGCGCCGACTGGCCTCTCACTCATATGACTGTAGTGACCGGACTGAATGCATTGACGTTGTGCGTGTGGATGTCACGTGAAACCACTCACTAAGGCAGGTGGATGGATCCAGAGCAGCCAGGCACGACCGTGGATGTTCGCCTCGTCCAGCCAACGCCACTGTCTCGACAATCAAACCGCGACTGACTGGGTAGTGTGTGCAGCGGTCATTCTCCAATTGACGCTCTGACGCACACACACACACTCGCGCGCCGTAGCACTCTTCATCTCAATCCAGTCGCAAGTGCGAAACCATGAGCATGCTCTATTCGCCTGTCTCCGTCGTCTCGCGCAGTCCTTTCTTCCGTGTTAACGACTCCAGCACCA
Source organism: Globisporangium alternatum (assembly GCA_023334315.1). Taxonomy (NCBI): domain Eukaryota; phylum Oomycota; class Peronosporomycetes; order Pythiales; family Pythiaceae; genus Globisporangium; species Globisporangium alternatum. Next base: position 3,698 of record JAASGT010000334.1, on the reverse strand, counting down.
CCACACACAAGAACAACAGCAACATCAACAAGCAGACGGGCCGCTTCTCAGACTCGACATCCTCGGCGTCCTCGGTCAACAGCATGCTTCACTGCTGCGATGACGACACCTTCTTCACGGACGACGTGCAGTCAGCCGAAGAGGAGATCCTCTCGAGCCTCGCGCGCTCGGCCATGCACCGCGTGCTCTCGGCCGCGACGTCCGCGACATTCGCATGTGGCGACTGGCGGGAGCGCAAGCGTAGCGTGCACGAAGCCGTTTATGAGCAACGCACGACGCGCGAGTTCAGCATCATCGCGCGCGCCATGGTGCCGTGCACGATCGACGAGATCTCACACGTGCTCTCGAGCGACGACTCGGATCAGCTCAACGCGACTCTTATTGAGCTGCTCGGCGACCAGTTCGACTACGCGATCAACGTGCGCACGATCCCAACGGCACACTCAGCGAGTCTGCACTCGGACCTGTCAGTCAAGTTCCTCTCGTTCGGCCGCCGCGGTCGCTCGCTGCTGCCTCGCTCGTCAATCTCGTCGTCTTTGTCTTCGTCCTCAACATCCACCGCAAGTGACAACAAGCGCAAGGTCACGATCCTCGACTACGTCGAGACGAACCGCGAGCTGCGCACGGCCTGTCGCGTAATGCAGACCATCCGCCACACAGAGGACGTGGTGACCGCAGAGGACCCACAGAGTATCTTGGGCGACGCCGTCTGCGGCTACGTGCTGCGCGAGGACCCAGCGACCAAGCACACGGTTGTCTTCTTTTATGGGACGCACGCAGTCAAGACTGGTAATAGCAAAAAGCAGAACAAGCTGAACCACTCAACCATTCGGGCGCTGCGCAAGATGACGCGCGTGACGAACAAGTGGGTCGACATCGCGCGGCGCCGACGCCTGGGCGCGCAGCGCATCCTGCACAACTCGAGCGCGTCGTCGTCGTCCATGCGCATGCTCTCGTCCTGCTGCTTCACGTGCGACGAGCAGTTCCGGCCGCTCGTGCGCAAGAAGCATTTCTGCTGTCTCTGCGGCTACTTCATCTGCGGCCGCTGCTCGAGCACCGAGGACGTCGAGCAGCGCATCGGTCTGGTGCAGCGCCTGCGCGTGTGCAACGCCTGCCTCTCGAGCGTCAACCGCACGGCCTTCGACGCGAGCAGTAGCAAGAAAGGCAACCAGCACTTGTGCTACTAAGCACATATCAGTAAACCCGCCTGTGTAATAATGCAAACGTAACTAAGGATATGCGAGCACGGACTTGTTGTTATTGTCTGGTAATGAAAAGAAAATACAAAATGGTGGGGACCCTAATGCTGACTATCTCCAAATGTTTTGTCACTCACTCACTCACTCTCTGCGTGGCCAGTTAGCGTAGCCGGTCTTTACGGGTTGGTCGGGATGTGGACCCAGATGAGCGTGATGGCCACGAGCGCGTAGGCCGTGACGAGCATGGAGCCCTCGAGCCAGTTGGACTTGCCGTCGGCAATGATCGCGTACACGATGACGATCGACATGAGGTAGATCATGATCTCGAACTGCGGGAAGGCGAGCGTCATGGGCTGCCCCATGGCCCAGCCGGCGATCACGACCACGGGCACGACGAAGAGTGAGACCTGCGTTGCCGAGCCGACGGCCACGCCCATGGCCAGCTCCATCTTGTCGTTCAGTGCCACCTTGACGGCCGTCACATGCTCCACGGCGTTGCCCACGATCGGCAGCAAGATGATGCCGATGAACGACTTGCTGATGTGCAGCTGCTGGGCAAAGCCGTCGATGGACGACACGAGCATCTCGGAGAAGCCCGCGACGAGTAGCGTGGCCGTGAGCAGCAGGAAGCTGCTCGCGCGCTTGGACAGCTCCATCTCCTCGTCCTCGTCACGCTCCTCCTGGAAGAGCTCGATGTGCGTGTGCAATTGGAAGAAGAGGTTCTGCATGTACATGAAGAGCAGGAAGATCGCAGCGATGTGCGAGAGCGCGAGCGTGTTCTGGATCTTGTTCTCCTCACTCTCGTGGTCTGAGAAGTAGAACAGGTACGATGGCAGCAACATCGCAAAGCTCGAGAGCATGAGCAGCGACGAGTTCGCGCTCGCGCCCACGGCGTTGAACTTGTTCTCCTTGGACGACAGGCCACCAGCGATGAACGAGCAACCGAGCACGAGTAGCAAGTTCGAGAGCACGGACCCGATGAGCGACGACTGCACGACCGCGATCTCGCCCTGGCGCAGCGCAAACACGGCCACGACCACTTCAACTGCATTGCCGAACGTCGCGTTCACGAGCCCACCGATGGTCTCGCCCGTGTGGAACGCGAGTGCCTCGGTGGCCTCGCCCAGCATGTTGGCTAGCGGAATAAGCACGAGGAAGTTGAGCGTGAACACCCACACGTCGCTCCACCCGGCCGCGTACGACCACACGGCCAGCGGACCGGCCACCAGCAGCACGTTCAGGCGCTGGCCGAAGATCTGGTGCCGGATCGCGGTGAGGTCGTCACGCCAGGTCGTGGATCCGGACGATCCGGCCGCCGACGATCCCATACTCACCGCGCTGTTCGAGTACATGGAGCGCGGCAGGCCGTGCTCCGCGGTCGACGGCAGCAGCGCCGACTTCTCGTCCGCATTCTGGGGATGCGTGAGCGCCGAGCGCAGCTCTCCGACCTTGGGCATCGTGTCGGCGTTCAGCGTGCGCGAGCGGCGGATGGACGCGTTCGCTTGGCTCACGTGCATGCGAGCGATCGGCGCGTTGCTTGGGTGAGTCGGTAGTGGTGCTTTTGTGTGTCTTGCGCGCTTGCTTGCTTGTTTGGTTCTCCGGCAGTTTTTTTTCCTTGTTTTTTTGGATCTTGTGCAGTCAAAACGAGCCAACAAGAGGACAAAATATCCAAACGCCGATGATATTCGAGTAAAGTGCTGTGACACACCTAATCGAGAATGGATTCTTCTGGCCGGACAGATAGACAGCCACAAGGCGTCAATGGCTGGCGATGGTGCGTCCACTCATTGTGTCTGCCATTAATACGCCTCTCACGGTGGAGGTCGTGACGACACCTTTGCTGGCATCTCTACCCAAACTGTCACAAGCGCGCAATGACATTGTAATCCAGCACAATGCAATAAATTGCATGCAAACAAAATGTGGGTTCAACATGAAGAAAAGAGGGTAGCCTTCTTGCAGCTCTCCTTCCTTCATTCATCCATCCAGACAAGTAACTTGTGCTGCCCAGCGAACATACAAGAGCAAAACAACAAGCTTCATCAGCGCCTCTTCGAACGAACGATCGGACCTGCGTGCTCCATCTCCATTACGAGCTTCAGAATCGAACGAGAAATGGACGACACGAAAATGCAGAAGCGACACTTGATTGAATTTCTACCAATGAAATAAAAGAAGACTTTACATCCTTGTCTGTGATTGGTCGTCTAGTTGTGACACAAAAGCATGTGCCAGATGAAAGTGACTATCGAAACAATCAATAACACTAAGCTTATAATGAAAGGCATCGAGAATGTCCACATTTCCTATTTTTTTGGAAAATATAGAATTCAATGAGAGCTCAAGCTGATCGCAATGCCTGTTTCCGCCTTCGATCCAAGGGCTTCACGCTTGCTCAAATCGCACACGCTCTCGACATCTGTGCTCGTACTGTCCAAAGATGGCTGAAGGGCGAGTCAGCCGCCGCTCGACCTCTCAATCGAGATCACACAAGAAAGC
>JAASGT010000333.1:0-29510 GCA_023334315.1 Globisporangium alternatum | reverse complement strand
GCTCAAATTTTATCTCCAAAGAGAGCGCAATGTGCTCTATCGTCTATCAAAAAATCACGCTCGCAAACGCATTATTGAAGAAAAAATCGACAGTTTTCTGATTTATTAACCCTGTCCCTAACTTTTTGACGCGCACTGTAATAGGCAGTATAATAGAGAGGAGCCCGGAAGGCCCTGTTTGCTTTGGTCAAAATTTCTCGAACTCATTTCCATTCACTGTACATAATAAGCCTGTTTATTTACTAGTATAGAACACCTGACTGTAAATCTTTGATTCAAACAATCATCTCTATCTATCGCAATATCTAATTAGAGAGGGAGCTGCTTAGTTTATGTCAACAACCAAAAACAACTTGTTTTGAAGAAAACACATTTTTATGTCGAATGATATGAACAATCAGTCAAAACACTGATTCTCTCTTGAATTGAACAAACTATTGATTGATTAAAAATATAAAAAATACGGCCTCAGTGAATTAGGTTAAAAAATGACTCTAAAGTTGATTTAATGAAATACTTTGCAAACTGAGATAGGATAGTAGCACGATAACTGGATTTTTTGTTCAAACTCGACCTTTAGTGAATTTCACCACTAAGATTATGTTGTAGGATTCATTTTAGCGGTCTCTACCATTTGATGTGCAAAGATGGTTCAAATTACTTACCTCCCACGTGGTCGAAAACGCTGTAAACGAAAAATCCAGCCATCCCTCATCAGGCGATCAAAGGCTTGCGCTGGGCCACTAGCGTTAATATATCGGACCAGTACCAGTCGAAATGACCTTGTGAGCTGACCCACTCTCGTTCAAGACCAGGCTCAAGCGACGGTCATCGTGAACGTACCCACCGTGCTGATTTGAGGCTGCGAGTTGAATGCCCTCGCGCCAGTCGACTGCTCTCTGCAACGATCAGCCGCCCTAATGGCTGCAACGGCTCTGCTGCGATCCCTCCTGTGGACCGCGCACCGGCCGCTCTTCTATGAGACCTGCCGGCCACGCGCGCGACTCTGGCAGGTTATCATAGAACGGACTTGCGGTTCGCGTGGCGGCGCTCCGTGGGGTCGAGCGGGCTCAGCAGGCGCTGGTTGAACTCGAGGCGGTCGATGCGAAGCTTGTCTTCGAGCAGCACGAGCAGCGCCGCATCCACGTTCGCCGCGATCTCCAGCACGTACTTTGTATTGAACTTTGACGAGGATTTGGGCGTGACTCTGGTAATGGGCTCCTTTGTTACAGCCGCAGCAATAGGAGTGTCGGAGTCGCGCACGAGCCAGAAGACGACGCTGTGCTGGCACCAGTCGCCGTCAAGCACGATCTGGCAGCGCTCGCCCGTTCGTACATCGGCAAAGTCCACGAAAAGCTCCGTGTCTTCGAACCAGAGCGTGTTCGACTCACCGAGCTTGAAATGCACGTCAAAGAGCTTCTCGCCAGCCACATCGTCGCTGCTAGCAGCAGCGCGCACCGCCTGCGTGTTGTGCGCCAGTCGCTTCAGCACCACGATCGGCGTCTTCTTCTCCCCGTCCAGCAGCCTCGTGACGTAGTCCGACTCGCCGCCCTGCGAAACACCACTGCACTGGTGCTCAAGTCCTTGAATTTGAGTTTGCTGGGTAGAAAATCTTCTTGAGCTGGATCCTTACGGGTGCAGAATTGCAGAAGCGCGTGTCGATCGCAGCCACTGGTGTTGTCAGCTTTGCGAGCTCCGCGTTGCCGTACGAGGCGTCGATGGCTCCTGAAGATTCGCTGTTGCCCATGCTAGGTTCGCTTGGCTTGCTATGTGAGGTTGTGAGGTACCGACTTGCTCAAAGGCTGGCAAATGATCGAGTGAGAGTCGCGAACTTTGCAAGCCGAGGCGGTCCGTCGGTGCTGGAACTGGTGGGCGAGTCACTGCTTGGCAAATCGTGTGATGTACCTACTATAAATTCAAAACTGTATCCACAATCATAGCGCGTCAAGAGGGCTGGAGACGGAACAGACTTGCTTCCTCGATTCATCAACGTGTGGACCACTTCACCTACACAACAATAACAACCTAGCAGCCCGCATACGTACTCTCTTTGCCTTGCCAGTCAGCAAGTCTTCACTCTTTTTGTTGACGTCGCTAGGCTTTCGTGAACCGCCACGGGTTGATCGCGCGGCGGTTCTCCTCGAGGCGGAACTTGCGCAGCGCGATCATCAGTTCGTAGTGTGCTCCAGTGGCCCCATCCGGAAAGTCGACGCGGAGTTCCGTGTCCTCGAAGGTAGTCTCCGTGAGCTTGCCGATCTTGAAGTAGACTCTGAAGAGCTCAATGCCCGGATCGCTTTGGTTTGGCGCTCCACCTGAAAGAACGCTCTGCATGTGGCGCGTGAGCTCTTTTAGCGTCACGATCGTCTCGTTCTTAGCATCGAAAAGCGTCGTCAGTCGTGCGCTGTCGTTGCCAGTCTAGAGCAACACTTTGTCTGTGCTCGCGTCCTTAATTGGCTTTCGACAAGTGTCTTTGTTGTCCTTGATGGGATGCTGGTGCTGGTCTGGTGGTGGCAGAAGCGTGCATCGACTGCGACAACGGGTGTCGCTTATGGACTGAGTGGGATGTTGCCGTAGAACGCGTCAGTGGAGCTCGAGTTCCCCATTCGGATCGGTCGTGTGCTGGTAGGCTGCTTGGTCGAGGAGCAACTTGAAAGTGAACGTATCGAGGGCGAGACGAGCGTGTGAACAGGAAAGTCACCGTGTCTGTCTCATTTTCATGCTGAGCACAATGAGTACACTTCAAAGTAGGTACACTCCAAAGTGGGAACAGTACGCTGTCTTAGTGTGGTGATTTCTCGTTTGTCAAAGTTACGCCCACTTCTCTGTCTCTTGTCGTAAGTCCTTTCAGCTCTGTCGTAGGATCCTCGGCTGCTTCTCATAGTTGTTGCCGCTCGAGAGCGTCATATACGACGACTGCGCAATTGAGCAGCACCAGTGATGTGGCGACAGGTGGTGCGATGTTTGAACTACGAGCTGTGGCTCATGTGTGTGCTCTCAGTGTTGGCGAACGGTCCATCACATGAGCCCTCCAGAAGCAGAGTTACCTCCACTCGGTGGCCGCATTGATCGATAACTGAGCATCTGAGGGGATCGCAAGTCAGCAAGTCTGGCATCGGTGAACGGCTCTCTACCGCTCTTCGCACGGTGCTGTTGTTAGCATTTATCCTCGTGTCTTCGTGGTCGGAGACTGTTGCGGCTCTCTCTTCTTCTTGGCTCCATGGGTCGCCGTCATCCCTGTCGCGTGGCATCCCGTAAGGAACTTCTCGAGCGAAATGAGCACCTGCGGCGGACCGTTGCGCTCGTTGATCGCCTTGAGCACTTGCTGGACGCTCTCCTTCCCAAGGAGCCGCTGCTGCATGTTTTTTTGCATCCGCTCGAGGATCTTCTGGTGCCAGACCCTCGGGGTCGGAGATCCACTAACAATTCCATGTAGCGACTCGGATGAAGAAGTTATCGAAGTGCTGCTGCTGCTGGGGCTCCAGAAGAAGTCGAAGACGACTCGGCACTGCGGAAGCGACTGCCACTCGTCGAACGGGAGGCGATTCGCTGCAGAGAAAAGCCGGAGACGCCTGCACTCAACTGTCGAAAGCGAGTCTGTGCGCATCCCGTGGAGAATGTCGGTCAGCATTTGGTCGTCCGCGACAGGACGGATTAGATCCTGGGCGCGGACAGCGACGATCTCGCCTTTCCTGTTGTAGATGATCGCGATTTGTTCAAACATGGAGGCGCTGGGCAGAGATGTCAGATCGGTTTTCGGTGGTGATAGTCGGTCGCCGCCATCGCCTGCGAGCATGCTTGTCGTACTTGGTCGAGACACACGAAGCACGGACTGCAGCGTCGTGCTCGGATGAGAGCTCATAGGCGTCGCCAAGTGCCAGTTCTCTGGATTCAAGAGCACTTTCATGTTCTCGAGCACCAGTCGGCCCACTTTCCGAGTGAGCTTCATCATCATTTGACGCGGCCGCTCCGCTTTTGTGAGCGCGCCAATCTCGTACAGGAACATCTCGTCTTCGTCAGTGCGCTTCCAAGTGCGAAGCAGATGGAAGCCCCAAAGCGGATCTGCGAGTGGCGATTGGTGGATCGCCTCGAACCAGGACCGCGACGTGAGACTGAGATGGTGCAGCGTTTTCACGTTGATGTATTCCTGCAGCTTCATTAGGTTCTTGCGCGTGAAGCTCGTGCCTGATGCGCCCGCGCCATTATAAAAGCACGACGCGAGAGTGATCCCGTTCGCTTGAAACAGCTCTGGGTCGAGTTTGTACTTGGACTGCTGATACACCTTGGATTGCCGAGACGAGTCATTGAAACTTGTGAGCATCAAGGGAGGAATGCTCCCAGGTTGTAAGTTGCCACCGCGAGTCGACGAGATGGACGCCACGGAGGGAGACGACGAAGATGATGCGCCTGCTCTCATGATCCGTTTGCGAAGAACTGCGCCGTTCGGTTTCCCACTCGACGATGTGGCTGGCGGTCGAGGTACTTCGTCAACCGATCCCTTGTGTGCAACCTGTAGAAAATCCGACAATCCCTCTATCGACGTCTTTGACGGAAAACTGTTGCCTTCCGGCTTGGTCTTCTGGGGCTTGTGGAATGACCGTGACTTGTTTGGCACGCCGCCATGGGGATGCGAAGTGAAATCCTTAGTGTCGCGTGCACTGCAAACTTGCAAGCTGGCGCTAACGGACGATGATATGCTGATGTCGGCGTTCTCGATGACGCGTTGGCATTCTTTCGAGCAGAATGTCCGTGTCGAGAGAGATTTCGATGAGCTTGACCCACCGCCGCGAACCGAACCCTGAGAGCGCGGGAAGCGTGTGCCACAGTTCCAGCAAGTCGCAAGTTGCTGTCCATTCACCGGAGGTTTCCGCATCGGCATCGCTGTCTTCATGTGCCGCTTGTCGCCCTCTCTATCGTCTGAGTCTTGCGTCGCTGACGTCTTGATTGATGTTGCCGTCAGGCTCGGCATCCTGGGTGAGATCAATGGAAAGAGCGTCGGCGCTCCACGCGGACTGGCTGGTGAAAGAGAATCGTGGCCGGAGCCGTCTTTAGTCTCGGAGCGACTGGAAAGTGCAGTAGACGATTTCTCCAGCTTCTTCTGCAGTTTGTGAAGCTTCGCGGTGATCTGCAGGAAGATCTTCCAGTTCGGGTCGGTGTTTGACGCGATGACATCCTGGAACAGCTGACGCATCTTTCCGAAAGGTGTGTCGAGGAGAGCTTTTCCCGTGATCTGCTCGTAGATCACGACCTGCGCAAACGCTGTGAGCTGCTTCGTTTGAAGGTACTGCGCCAGCTCCAGGGCATCCCAGTACGACGGCATGATTGTTTCATTTGTTTCCAAGTCCCTGGCGCCCTTGATGTCTGCTGCAGACGACGAACTCCCTGGCGGAGGATTCTTTGATGCTTGCGCACCTGCCGCGCTCTTCCACTTTGTGCCCTTCTTGCCAGTGCGGTAGCTCTTCTTCCACGCCTCACGCTCGATCTCCACCTTCACCTTCACGTTCGCGAGCCGGTCTTCCATCTCCGTGATGTCATCCTCAAGCGCCTGGGTCTTGCCGGACATGGCTGCGCTGTGCACGCTTGTCGTTTTGAGCCAGGCTTGATGGTCTCCTGAAGAAGGCACACTCGGAAGCGGTGCTGCTATCGAAAGTGCTGCGAAGTTAGCATGCGCAGGATGATTGGCGTTGTCTATATTTATGAGGACATGGTTAGAGGTTTAGCAGAATAGCCATGCGACTCACCTATTTCTATGGTTGTGGCAGCTTCAGCGCTTGGTACAAGAACGCCATCTCCATCGCGCTCTCCTGAAGTTGCTCGAGTCGTCCACCACCGCCAAAATGGCCGTCGTCTTCACTCAGCTTGAGCAACAGCAGTTGCTTGTCATTGTCGCTCTTTTGCTTGGCCTTGAACTGTCGCAGCTTGTACACCCACTTGACGGGTTCCCAGAACTGCACACGCATGTCATTCATGCTGCCTGTGACAAACATGGACGGATACACTTGGTCGGGACGCATGTTCTCGCAGGGAGCGTACGACTTGATGTAGTCGTACACTTTGGGGTCACTCGGGTTGCCCCACTCTTCGTACTCGTGCACTGTCAGCGGCAAACTTGGATCTTGCATGGTCTCGAGGATGTCCAGGAACGGCACCTTCATGATCATCGCCTGGAAAAGCGCCGGATGTTCGTTCGCCATGTATCCCATGACGAGTCCACCCGCACTCACGCCTTTGCCTGCGAGTCGCTTCGGGTTCGTGAATTGGTGGTCGAGCAAGTGGTTTGCGCACGACAGGTAGTCGTCGAATGTGTTGCGCTTGTTTAAGCCTTTGCCGTCGTGGTACCATCGCAGACCGAGCTCACCACCACCTCGAGCGTGCGCGAGGGCGATCACCCATCCACGCTCCAGTAGACTGAGATGCTCGAGCTCAAATTGCGCCTCGAGGTTCGTTCCGTAGGCGCCATAGCCAATGAGCAGCGTTGGGTTCTGTCCATTCAACTCAATGTCGCGTCGATGGACAAGCGTCAATGGGACTTCCACGCCGAGGCTGCTGCTGCTGGGAACGTAGAGTCGCTGACAGGTGTACAGCTCAGGGTTGAACGCTGCCTGGTCGCTCACTGAGGGAGCCTTGGAGAGCAATCCTGCGTCCGCTTTGGTGCTGCTGGTTTTGCTACTGCGCTTTGTGGTCTTCACTTGATTGCTGTCGGCGGAGATCTCTTTCAGAATTTGCAGGTCTTTCGTGGCCATGTCGTAGTCGTAGACGATTTCAGGCACAAGCGGGGTCGAGATTGAGAACCGCACCGAGTGCGCCTTGTAGTCTCTGTTCACACCAGGGCTGATCCGACAAATCTCATGCTTGACTGGTAGTGGCACGAAGTGACTATTGGCAGTCGCGTTGGAGTCACCCTTCAAGTGGCACACTCGGATTCGAGGTACGCTATGTACTCGCTCGTACAGCACCAGGTAGTCCCTGAAGAGGTCGACGTCTTCGATCTTCACGTCAGGCGACTCGGGTAGGAAGGTCTGCCACTCTGCTCCATGCTCTTCACCAGTTGATTGTGCTGCTGTCTTGAAAACCGCGATCTTGTAGTTCTGCGCTTTGTCAGCGTTCGTCACGATAAAGAATCGGTCGTCGGCGTGGTCGGCGAAGTACGCAGTGCCCGGCTCCCGCTTCCGCAGCAACTGCGGCGTCGCGAGCGCGTCGTCGCTCGCCAACGCGTAGATCTCGGATGTGTTCTTTGAGTTACAGTTAATGAGCACGTACTTGCCGTCCTTTGTCTGTGAGACATCCACGAAGAAGCCGTCGTCCTTCTCCTCGTAAATCTACAACAGTACACACACACACATGAGAGGTTAGCGTTGACAAAGTTAGAGTCTCATACCAACAGCCCATACATACACATACATCACACACTAAGAAACCCTACCAGCTCCTGCGTCTGCCTGTCGCAGTCGTACCGATACACTGCGTACGGACGACGGTGTGCGTCCACTTTGGTGTAATAAAAGCACTTTCGGTTCGGCACGTTGCACCACTCGACGTTGCGCACGTGGCGCACGTTGTTGAGCGGCACGAGTTTCTGCTTGCCCAAATCCTTGAGCATCGCGCGGCACTGCTCGCTCTCGTTCTCCATCACAAGCAGTAGCCAGCGTTCGTCGTGCGAGATCTTCATCGCACTGACGAACTGGAAATCTTGCGCGACGCTCAGCACCTGGGCCTCGCGATTCTGGTCGAGCACGGTCTCCTCGACGCCGCTCTCGCGGTGGCGCCGGTAGTACACCTGGAAATTCTCGCCTGGCGCCTGGCGCATGTAGTACTCGTACGCGCCGATGCGCTCTGGGATCGTAAAGTCCTCGCGCAGCAGTCGTCGCCGCAGCTCCATGTAGAGCGCGCGCTCGGTCTTGCGGAAGCGCGGCTTGGCGAGTTGCTGCGAGAGGTAAGCGCGCTCCATCTGATAATCAAGTGAAATCCACATGAGTGCCATAATTAGTGACGTTGAACAGTGACAAGGTTGAAGTTCCTCGAAAATTTTATGCACCTTCTATAATTTATATACCTTTAGATACTGTTGCAGCTTTGGGTGCTCTGGGTCTTTCAGCCAGCGCCACTGGTCGTCATTGCTGGACGTGGCGAGGCTGGAGAAACTACTGGTGCGCTGCGGCCACCGGTGCGCGATCGCAGGCGGAGCTCCAGCACCGAGAGCACCAGCAGCGCACCACCGACGCGCGAACAGAGCTGGAGCCAGTCGCGACTGCTGTGCGCTGCGCGCTAGTAGCGCGACCATCGCCGTTGCCATCTTCCGCCAACAGCAGCAGCAGATTTGTAGGGACGGGAAAATCCTGTTTGTGTGGTGTGATTTTGCGCTCCTCCCCAGAGGTTTTTTTGGGTTCAAGACGAGGTTATTTTGGGTAATTTGGCGTTGAGCAACAATACAGCAACCAGGCGAGCAAGTGCTGAGCGCGGTCATGTGCGCTGTTGTTGCTGACAAGGAGACACTCACACAGATACATCCAGACTCTCCGCTAAATCGCTATATCCAATCCTAAATAATAACAGGATGAGTTGTTTGTTTACACAGCACGAAAAGAATCCTGGTGTTGATGCCCATAAACACAAGCCTTCCATCAATTCGGACTTTAGCGGAGCGGCTCCATTTCTCGCTCAGAAAGAAAAAACAGGGAGGGGCGTGTCCACTCCATCTTTACAAAACTGTAGTAGATAAATCAACATTCATACAACAGTTTATCTTGAATATTGTATTACAGTGACCTCCTTATTGAAATCTGATTCAATTCATGCGAATATAAAAGGTGAAACTATCACTCCAGTGCGTGTCAGGGACCGATCGGCCGCTCGCTTTCTTTCCTTTCCCCCTCCAGCATTTGTTTCAGTGCGGACACGTGCAAGAAAGAGCGAACGGAAGGAAGAGAACGCCGCTTGTTGTGGATTGCTCCCCTCTCGACGCCTGCGCGTGTGAACAGCAGCAGCAGCAGACACAAGCGGACTCGCACGAGGTCGTGACTACTGAAAGAAAGACGCACGCGCTGAGCTCATTTGAACGACCATGGAAGGCGTCAAGGTGCGACTCGGCTTGGCCACTCGCCCACGAACAGACTGATTCAAGCCACCCCGTGTGGGTAATACCTGCGTGTGTGTGCGTTGTTATGCTCATGGGATGTTTCTTCTCTCTCTCTTTGTGTATGTATATTGTCTGTTGTCGTTACTGTGTAGGTGTACGCGCCGGACGCGGAGCACGTGTGGCTCCCGGGCGTGGTGTGCCAGGTGCGCGGCAACGGGAAGAAAGTGACCGTGCGCCTCGAGAACATCGTGAGCCCCGAGGACAAGGAGGCGCTCGAGTCGATCGCTGCTGAGCGAGAGCTCAAAAACCTCCAGGGCTCGGAGCGCGACATCGATTTCGACGATCCGCTCGTCGTAAAAGCGCTTCAAGCGCTCAACACGGCGACGGGCTCGTCCACGGAGGCAGTCGCGTTGTCGCTGCCGCTGCAAAATGCGAGCGACAGCTCCTCGACGTCGAATGGATTTGAAGACATGATCACGATCGACCACCTGCACGAGGCGTCGATTCTGCACAACTTGCGCCGACGCTTCTTCCGCAAGTTGCCATGTACGTGCGCCGCTGTCTCATTGCTATCTTGCTATATTACAAGCATGGTACTGATTCAGATGCGCTTTGTACGATCGTGATATTGCACAGACACGTACACGGGCAAGATCTGTATCGCGGTGAACCCGTACCAGTGGCTGAACCTGTACGACAAGTCCATCATGGACCGCTTCCGGGACGGCAAGCGCGAACAGAAGCCGCCTCACGTGTATGCGGTGTCCATGGAGGCTTTCTTTAACATGCGCAACAAGAAGGAGGACCAGTCGATCCTCGTGAGTGGCGAGTCTGGTGCTGGCAAAACGGAGACGACGAAGATTGTGATGAGCCACCTGGCGGCGTTGGCAGCGAATGCCGACTCCAAGGTGATCCAGCAAATCATTAAGGCGAACCCGTTGCTCGAATCGTTTGGTAACGCAAAGACCGTGCGCAACGACAACAGTTCTCGATTCGGCAAGTTCACAGAGCTGCAGTTCACGCAAGATGCGCAGCTTATTGGTGCCCGTTCGCGAACGTACCTCTTGGAGAAGTCGCGTGTGACGACCCAAGCAACTGGCGAGCGCAACTTCCACATCTTCTACCAGCTGTTGAGCAAGCGCGACCAGTACCCAGAACTCGAGTTGGCGGCGAACCAGTCGTTCAAGTACGTGTCGGAGAAGGACAATGAAGTGCCCCTCGACGAAGAAGGTGATCTCGACCGAACGCGCGAAGCTCTAAGCCTGATTGGCATCGAAACTAAGCTCCAGCAAGAGATTCTGCAGATTCTGGCGGCTGTGCTTCACCTTGGTGAGACCAAATTTTGCGCTGCGAACGGCGATGTCGACGCCTCGCAGCTTGTTGACGTGAAGCCGTTTGCCATTGCGTGCAAGCTGCTCGGTGTTGATGTCTCCGCGCTCGAGCGTGCGGTGTGCAACCGTAACGTGTTTGTCGGCCGAGAAGTTTTTCTGAAGCCCATGACGAGCGATCAAGCGACCGATTGCCGAGATGCGCTCGCGAAGAGTCTCTACTCAAAGCTGTTCCTGTGGCTCGTGGACCAAATTAACGAGACGATCGGCGTCAAGACGAAGGATGCAGTGTCTTTCATCGGCATTTTGGATATTTTCGGCTTTGAGCACTTCCAGCACAACTCTTTCGAGCAGTTCTGCATCAACTATGCCAACGAGAAGCTGCAGCAGAAGTTCGTTCAGGATGTCCTGAAGACGGTGCAGTTGGAGTACGAGGAAGAGAACATTTCGTGGTCGCACATCCAGTTCGCTGACAACCAGGACGTGCTCAACCTCATCGAGGGCCGTTTGGGCGTGATTAGCTTTCTGAATGAAGAGTCCCTGCTGGCCACCGGCACGGATGCTGCGTTCGCGAGCAAGCTCGGCGCCGTCATGGAAAACAATTCGCTGCTTGAGACGCCTCGCTTGAACCAAGTCGCGTTCTCGATCTACCACTACGCTGGCAAAGTGACGTACGACGCGACTGGATTTTTAGACAAGCACCGAGACGCTATCTTGCCAGACATCAAGATGTGTATGAGCACCTCCACGCTGTCGATTTTGTCGAGCACTTTCGCCGACGATGCTGCTGGTGCGGTCCCTGCTGCTGCTCCCGCGCGAGGTCCTGCGGGCAGGAAGAAAGTGCAAGCTCAGCCGAAGCGAACGACCGTTGGCACTCAGTTCAAGGAGAGTCTGTCGCAGTTGATGGACAAGATCAGTCTGACGGAAGTCCACTATGTGCGATGCCTGAAGCCGAACGCGTTGAAGAGTGCTAACTGCTTCTCCCATGGAGACATCGTGAACCAGCTACGTTGTGCCGGTGTGATTGAGGCGATCCGTGTCTCACGCAGTGCGTACCCAAGCCGCATTCCGCACATCGAGTGCGTGAAGAAGTTCCGCATGCTCGTCGACTCGTCGACTGTGCCATTACCACAGAATGACTACAACATCAGCGATTCCGAGATGAAGGCGAAGTGCGAGCAGTTGATGGAGAAGTTGCTGCCTGGCTGCAACGTCGTTGACTACCAAGTTGGTTCGACTCGTGTGTACTTCCGTGAAGGCGTGCTGGAAAGTTTGGAGACGAAGCGTGCACTGGCGTTGCGCAAGTTTGCAATCATTCTTCAAAAAACGGTTCGCTGCTACCTAGTGCGACGTCGGTACCTGAAGCAGAAGCAGCTCGCGGTTGTCATTCAGAAGTACTGGCGCCGTTTTGTGCTTCGCAAGCGCTTCTTGAAGCTGAAGAACGGCGTGATCAAACTTCAGGCGCACTACCGTGGCCAGATTGCCCGAAAGCACTTCCGTGCTATGAAGTTCGACCACTGCATCGTTCGGTTCCAGGCGATCTACCGCGGCTTCGTGATTCGACGCAAGTACCTGCGCAAGCTGTGGGCCGTGCGCAAGCTGCAGAGCTTCTCGCGATTCACGCTCCTGCGTTTGGTGTTCTTGAAGAAGATGGAAAGTGAGAAGAAGTACAAGGCTTTGGGCTCGAAGGTTGCGCAGTTGCAACTAAAGCTCGACCGCAAGCAAGCGCTGTCGCCACCGGCTGGATCCAAGTTGTCACCGTCTGGCGCAAAGGCGCGCATGAGCGCACCTGTTCCAGGCGACGCTCAGCACAACCAGCTGGGCGGTTCGCTGCGAGGCTCGATGCTGAACAACAACCACCGCTTCAGTGGAAGCAGCGGTATTCTTGACGAAAGCCAGGAAGTGATCACTGCTCTTCACGACGAAAACGAACGTCTTCGCAAACAGCTCGAGCAGCAAGAAGAGGAGATCCAGAAGCTGAAGACTGAGAACCGCACCATGAAGAACTGGCAGAAGTCGAAGGAAGTGGACGAAAAGGTGCAGAAGATGGCGCATCGTGACCAGGAGAGCAAGGATCTGACGTACCTCTCGACTTTGGAGGCGGAGTACGAGAAGCTGCGCAGCTACATCTGCGACACCTTGGAGCTGCCAGGCGATTTGGGCTCCATTATCACTCCAATCGCGAGTGGCAGTGGACCGACGAGCACCAACGGATCAGCTTCGAGTTCGGGAACCGCGTCGTCGGGCTCGTCGAACTTGCGATCGTCGTTTGTGTCGCAAGTTTCGGACAAGAGTCTGCTTGCAAGCATTGCAAGCACCTCGTCGGACCCGAGATCCGCAGAAGCGCATCAACTGATTTTGAAGAGCGCTGCCCGCATCTCGCATGCGAAGAGCAAAGTGTCGGCAAAGGGAAGCGCTCGTCGCGTAAAGGAGCAGTGGGAGGAAATTCGCAACTTCCCGCCTCCTATGCAGTTCACGCTCGGTTCGGTGCCATGGAAGCGGTTGCTAACGGACTGGGCGCAGGGCAACCCAAAGAAGCTCGACTACATGACACGCTGGCTCAAGAACGTTCTGGACGGTGGACCGATTGTCTCCGATACCTTCCCAATGGGTGTGGAGCTCAAGTACGTCACACCGATGATGTTGGACGGATTCATGCAGTTGATTATCCCGAAGCTGGCCGAGCGACCAGACATCCAGGTCCATGTGCACACGAAGGAGTTCATTGGCACGAGCATGCGCATCACGCTGTCGCAGCTTGAGAAGGGACTGAGCTCAGGTGGTGGTGCCCAGCGCACGCACCAGCCGTTGAGCGAGAGATCTCCGATGATGGAGGTTGAAGATTTCCAGCGCATCTCGATTCTGGCGAACAACGCCTCAAGCGGCAGATTTTCGTCCGCATCGACAGTCAGCCTCTCACCGTCCGACTCGTCTCTCCTGTCTGGAGGAGGCTCATCGGGGCGCTCGAGTAGCATCTTCCGATCTGGCCGAAGTAGCGAGAGTCGCAACAACAATTCGTTTTTCCAGTCGCGCAAGTAAGCAAGCGCCTTGGAGTGTGGAGCGAGCGCACGTCGTCCCTATGACTCTTCATTCGCGGTGGCTGCAGTGCGTGTGCAACAAGGTCAGCAGTGCTCTAGTTCTTCTGAGCTTTGCGGATGGTGTGAACGAGGAAGAGAAGCAAATACTGTGTGGCTAGATGACAAGAACGATATGTCGAGTGTGAAAAATGAATGCTGTGTTGAAGAGAAACGAGAGCGAACCCGTTTTCATATTCTTCTGTCTTCTTGCTGATGAAGAAGAAAGAGCCGCAGCAGTCTTCGACCACCAAGATACAAAGTTTGTACCAATGGCTGTTATCGATCGATGTAGCTGTCGGCTTGGAGTAACTCCACCTATGATACGGAGCTGCGCGTGGATCTGATGGACGCGACGACCGGCGCAAAGAGCAGCATCGTGATCGAAGGCGAGTAGCGAAGCCGCAGCGCGGCATTCTGGCTCGACGAAGGACCTGTAAACCCGAAAGAAGCTGTGAGCAAGGTGCACCGTCCGTCGCTGGCGCTAGGGAGCGACTACGTGCTGTTGCTGTGCGTGCTGCTGGACGACGCGCTGTGCAAGTTCCACGCCATTGACAACTACAAGCATCCCATGAAACCAGGGAAGAGCGGACAAGGGCGGAACCGCATCTTCGAGTAAGCATGAGGTTCGACTGAGGTCCGAACATGGAGCTGTCACTGTGTCCGTAATGAACAATGGACGAAGGGATGGATATGTGGACACCTTCAGTGCTCGAGAGGGTAAATCTTGTACTTGATCATGAAGGCTATGCTATTTTAAATGTGCTGCATAAATAAATTCATAAAGGCTTACTGCTTTACACTCAAAAATTGTAGGTCCAATGAAGCAAATCGCACGTTGTTTCAATTGATACAGTATTTGTTTATGAAGGATATACTATTATGAAGGGGTATCGTTAGGCTGCTACATCCACTATCCACCAGCGAATGCACCCACTTCATTGTTCGCGACCAAGAGCTCATCGCTCCGTTTAGTGCTCGGATAGAGGATAGAGAGCCGTACTCTCAAACACTTCACAACACACACTCGAGCCAAGAGTAAAACTCCACACCCGTCGTCTCTCTTGCGCAGCTATGGCAACAATGGCTCCTGCGAGGGGCCTTCGCCGACATTGCGCTCACGCGGCAGGAGCCACCGCTCGTGGCGATCGACAAGCGCTTTCTGAGCTCTAAGGTCACGCGCCTGCGCCTCAAGGAGACTTCGTCGTATTCCAAGAACCTCACGTTCAAAGATGTGTCTTCTCGCAAGGTCGTCTTCCGAACTGGTCCGGACTGGGAGCTTAAGACGCTGCTGGACGCCGAGAAAAGGCTGATCGTCAACATCGCCACCAAGGAGAATATCAAGAACACCTACTACGTGTATCGCCCAGAGGGATATATCACCACAACTCACCTTAGTGAAGACGTCGAGCTCCTGCATATCTACGTCAAGCAGGGCGCTGCCATGAGCTCGAAGAGAGGGTATCTGGACACGACGTTGCGTGTGGACTTCACAGACATCACCACTGGCGAGCGGTGTAAGATCGAGATCGAGGGCGAGTGGCGTATACGCAGTGCACTACTTTGGCTCCAGCGTGGACCAAATGGCACTCGTGCTGCCGTGGGCAAGATCTACCGGCCACCCAAGGCCCTCCGCGACGGGTTCAATTTGGATGTTGCGCCGAATGTTGACACAGCGCTGGTGCTACTCATCTGCTCGGTTGTGGACGACGACCTCAAACGCCTGCGAATCGAAGAGAACAAGAGAGAGCAGCCCGGACCTTTTGCCTCGTTCGGTGCTGATGTGTAAATGGAGAACAAGCTCTCTTTCGGCTAGAGGACTCACACTGAAGGAGTGTGTCTATAATGCGATTGCCATTCGATCCCCATCAATACGGACTGACTGGTTGGCGCTTGAAAGTGCTAAGCAAAGCAAGGTTCAGTCAGACACCACCATCTCTCAAGTGACGAGCGTCAATATCTCGGTTTCCGGATCGAGTGAGACCTTCATATTTTCTCTATGCTTTTATGAAATCAAGGAGCGCAATTGTATGCAACACCTTTGTCCAAATTGTTGTGTGTCGATCTCACGAGCTCCGGTGTCGGCCTCGAAATACGCAGCTGCGAGGCTATGATTAGAGATCAGCTTTTTTTTACTTTGAGCATCGTAATGGTTTAGTTAAGTAGTCTCGGCCTTGAGAGGTGGTATTGATTGATTCAAGGGCTCGAGGCATCCGATGGCTCGCCAGCAGCAGCATCACCACGGACAGGGAGGCGTGGTGGATCCCATCGCCGCGCGCCAGAAGGAGGAGCAGAGGCGCCGGCAGCAGGCGTACGCGCAGGCGCTGGCCCAGCAGGTGCAACAGCGTGAGCTGCAGAAACAGCGCGACAGGGATATTGAACGTCAGGGTTCGAGTCATGGACGTCCAGGTCATCAAGGCTTTCATGACCCTGGTACCGACGCTGCTGGCAAGGGGCTCTTTGATGGGTTTGGCGAGAAAGACAACTCGAACCGGAAGAACTTTGCGCGAGGTCAGCGCCAGCTGCCGCCTCAGCACCACGAGCCTCAGCAAGTGTCGCCCAAGAGATTTAACAATGCGCCGCAGGGGTACTCTGAGCCTCGAGACCAGCTCGAGTTCCACTACAACAACAACAATAACGGATTCAAGCCTCAGCAGCAACACCAGCATTTCGGCGGTGGGGGTTTCAATCCTGACTTTGTACACCAAGGACACGGCAACCCGCAGCTCTTCGCTCAGCCGCAGCAGTTTCCAAGCCAGCAGCAACACGCGGGGCTGAGTGACTGGGGTGCTCCACTGCAGCCTCCACAGTTTGGGTTTCGTCAGAGTGAGCACAACGGACACCTTCCACAGCAGCAACAACAGCAATACCAGCAAGAAGAGCGAATCGCCGAGCACTTTGACCAGCACCAACATCACCAGCAGCAGTTTAACCAGCACCAGCCTCAGTACCACGAGCCTCAGCAGCACGGCCGAGGTCTCCGAGCCGATCCACCGAGCGGTGGATTCGGAGCTCCTGGAGTTCCTGGTGGCGGTGGTGGTGACGACGACAGCAAAGCTCGCTACAAGCTTCAGCAGCAGATGGAAATCCAGAGTGCGCTCCAGAAGCAGGTCGAGGAGAAGAATCGGCTCAAGCTCGAGGCCAAGCGGCGTCAGGACGAGGAGGATCGGCGCGAAGTCGAGCGCTTTGAGGCCGAACAGCGACGGCTCAAGCAGGAGGAAGAGAGAATCAAGGACGAGAAACGCAAAAAGGCTGAAGAAGAGCTTGTGCGTGCCCAGCAGGCGGCGGCCGCGCTCGCTGACCACCAGAAGAAGGCGCAGCACCATCTTCAGAGCCAACAACAACAGCAGCAAGTCGACCATCAACAGCAGCACCAAGCTTCACCTCCGAGAGCCTTTCATAAGCAACAAGCGAGTCCAATGCACCACCAGCAACAACAGCACCACCACCAGCAGCAGAATCGCAAGTCACCTCAGAAGCTCGATCCGTTCGCCAACACGCGCGCGCATCTGTTTGAAGACCCGCCAGTTGTGTCACCACAGCGACGGATGATGCAAAAGGTCGTCAACCGATTCAATAGCCATGCTGAAGACGAGGCACTGCTCGCTACTGAGCCTCAACGCAACGGATTCCGTCCCCAGGTTCATCGGCATGAAGAGAGCGAGCAGGAGATACCAATGCGGCGCTCCATTCATCGTCAGCCCGGGTCCTTTCCAGACTTTCAGCATCGTAATGCGTCCGTAGTAGCTGACCATACTCAGTGGCCATCCCAGTCGCCACCACTACAGCCACAGTTTGTCGATCCAACCGTATTGCTCCGACAGTATGACGAAATGAAGCAGGAGCTGATGCACCAGCGCCAGATCGTCGACGAACTCCGCGAGGCGCATGCGCAGATCCAGCTCCAGCAACAACAGCAGCAGCAAATTGGCTCTCCATCACCCAATGGCTTGACGCCGACGCTCTCCGACCTGGAGCAGCTCCGCAACGAGCTCCGCGAGGAGCTCCTCCAACGTGAGAAGCTGCATCGCCAGGAGCTCGAGAAGTTCCACAAACAGCAGGAGCAGCTAAGAAACGCCAATTTGCAGTCCAGGAGCTCTTCGCGCGAGGCTCTGGAGCGAAGTACCAGTCGATTTGTGCCCGGAGACAGCAGCAGTAACCAGCCCTCGGCTTCTAGCGATCTTAAGAACAACAGCGAGGCTAGAGGGAAGCAACTTGGGCTCGGTGCTCCAAGTTGGAACCTGAATCACAGCAGCAGTGGCAACAATGTTCGCCAACAATTTCAAGGTAATGCGAGCCAAGAGCGTGAACTTGGCTCGACATTCTCGCAGGCGGTTCTTAACACCAGTCACCACCATCAACAACAGCAGCTGATGATGCCGACAGCGTCGCTCCAGTGTGACAGCAAGATGGTGTACTTTGACGGCCAAGTGCGCCAGGAAGAACCCCGCCAACAACAGACAGAGGACCAACGACCTGAAGCCCAAGCGCCATCACTACCGCCACCAACGTCAAAAAAGCTGGCGACAGGATCTCCAGAGCTCGTCATCAGTCTCGAGGACTCGATGGACGAGCTGGTCTTGCAACTTGATCTCGCTCGGAGTGTTGTCAATCCAAGGCAGCGAGCTTCCGTCTTGAAAAGCAGTCGCAGCCTTGCTCATGAACGTGGAATAAACAACCAAGATGAGAGTGTCGCCAATCGAAGAGAGCCCTACACTCAGGAGCTCAGCAAAGACGATGGTTACGATACTGACGATGATGACGATGACGCTCTCGCGTTCTTCATCAAGGACTTTCGCGAGCCAAAGGCGCCAGTTGCTCTGCCGAATCAGCGATTAACGCTTGAGAAACGACTGGTTGATGATGCTCGAGCGAGCGCATCAGGTCGCTATTCCTCATGGATGGCTGATGATGAGGATGAAGATGAGGACTTCGGTTCAGCTGCAGCATGGAAAGCTTCGTCTCGAATGAGATCCAGAGCCCAGAGACCTCACCACACTCTTGAAATTGACGAAGAGCCCGCTGATAACGAGGACGACGAAAGTGAATTGAGCGGCAGCGCGAGCCTCAGCGGCGAGGAGCTCGAAGCGATTTTCCAGCGCAACGTGCGTCGCCACGAGATCCTCCTGAGCTTCCAGCCGCAGCGCACGAATCCCCAGAGCATCAGCAGCAGCAGCGAAGAGCGATCTCAGGGCTTCACACCTGCAGCTCGCTCCATGGCGTGGACGCACCTGCACCAGCAGCTGGAAGAGAACGTCACGGCCACGTCGCTGGCAACTGGGAAGGTGCCTCACAGTCGCCCACACAAGCAAGGTATGAAGAACAAGAAGCTCGAGCCAGAGGACTCGCTCATTGCGTCCTCACGGTGGATGCCCTCGGTCATCTGAGGTTTTGATTAACTGGCTGTAAGAACGTGGTACGTCAGCAGCTACAAAGCGTTGGTTCACAAAGAAGTAAGGCGATTGAAATGATCCATTCTCATTTCAAAGTTGCCGTCTTAGCAGGAGCTATCGAGTAGCTTTGCTCTCTGTCGTACCACACGCGTTCGGTCACACATACAAAATTTCTCACAACTCACACTTCGCGTCTGTCTGTGGTCAGTACTGTAGAACAAATTACTTCTGGCACTTGGACGAGCGCGTGATGAGGTCCTTGACGTTCTTGTAGCTCAGACCAGTCTTGGTGACCGAGTTGAGCGCAGGCGTGCCGGTCGGGAACCAGAGGAAGTCCGGGTGGTTGTCGTTCGAGCCCCAGAGCCACTCGCCACCGATGATGTTGTCCTTCGAGTCGAGCTCGAGAAGGTACGTGTAGTCAGCGCCAGTCGTGTACGCGTCCACGCGGCCAGTCTCGACGAGCGGACCGTCCTCCACAGCCTCGACGATCCAGCTCATGCGCGTCTTGACGTACACAATGCTGCTCGCACGCGTGTTGAACGGGTACGTGCTCGTGCCGTAGAAGTTCTTGGCTGCCTCCTTGGGCTTGAAACGGCGCTGCTCCTTCACCTGGAAGCCGCGCACGGGCTGGTTCCACACCTCGGCGCCGGCCGTCACGTCCACCACGAACGACTTCTTGAACTTGCCCAGGATGTTGGTGAGCGCGATGTGGAAGTACCCGGCACCCAAGTCGCGGTAGGCGGCATCCACGTGGCGGCCCCAGCGGTCCTTGGCGTCGTTGCCGCCGTTGTAGCGCACGCCGGTGAACACGGTCTCGACGGCCGCACCGTCGTAGATGTCCGTCACGAGCGCCTTGATGTCGAACGGCTGGAACGTCACGCCGTTCTGCGTGACCGCACACTTTGGTTCTGGTTCGAGGATAGCCGCTGGCGACCACGCGTGGCAGATGCCGAACCACGTTGGGATGCAGTAGCCCGTGGCCGAGCCCTTGCGCTTGCCGCACGCACTGCCGTCCTTCAGACTCGTGCAGTCCGAGTCCGCCTTGCACGCTCGGCGCGTGCTCTGCGAGAGGATACCCGTCGACTTGGAGACCGCCTCCGTGAACTGGTTCACGTTGAGGTTGTACGCCTTGGCGTACTTCTCGGATGGGCTCGCGTTGCCCTCAGACCAGACGGCGTTGATGCCGTCCTGGTAGATCGGCCAGTAGCTGCTCGGCCATGGTGCCGGGAGCACGACACCCCGGGTCGGCAACTTCTTGAGTCCAGTTTCCATCTTGGTCTTGAAGAACGTCTCGAGCTTGCGGATGTCGTCGCTGGATGCCTCAAGGTTGCGGCGGCGGCTCGTACCGGCGCTCACCTTGCCGGGCGACGACCCGTACGAGGTGAGGTCGGTGTCGGTAAAGTCGTCATCATCGTCGTCCAGCGAGCGGCCGAGCTCGACGACCTTGTGCGTGGCCGTCGAGTTCGCGAGCAGCGTTGGGTCGTCCACCGAGACGTTCGTGAGCGAGGACACGGCCGGGAGCTCCGGGTCGACCTTGATCACGGCCGTGACCGCGGACGACGGTAGGTAGGCACCAAAGGCTGGGTGCGAGTGACCGAGGCTCACGGTGTCGCCCGGAGTCGTCGGGTTGTACTCGATCGAGGTCGCATCCACGCTGCTACTGCCGAAGAGTGCGCCGACGGCCACGGTCGTGAACGCGATGAGGAACTTGGGCGACGCCACCATGGTTGCTGAGAAGGGAGGCGGTGTACTGGCGTAGCGAGTCGGGTGAAGCGATAGTTTCCACTGGGGGCAGCGGAAAATAGAGGAATGGCACAACGAGGCGCGTAGCTCTTCACCTGCAGCAGAGAGCGCGCGGGCGGCGTCGTCCAAGAGCCATTTCTATGTGAGCCCCCTGTTGCACGTGGTCTGCCTGTCGTCCACTTGCTCTTTTTTTTGCTTGTCTCCATTGCAGCTACGAAAAGAGTCAGACAAAAGCGTTGACGGTATGGGGAGAAAAAGGCCAGGGTATTACTATGTGAGTTGGATAAAGTTGATAGCCTCGTGCTTGATGCAATGCATGGTAGTCAATCAATAACTATTCGATATATGACTGTGCGAATAGCGTCACGTTGTGATGGGAGACCGTAATTGGAGTCGTTTGTTCAGCACGCTTGGATTCCAATAATAACACTGTTTACTAATGTTTTGAGTGTTATAGAAAAACTTTTATAATGCTATACAATGAATTAAATCAACACATTCATTATAAAAGGATGATTGGCAGTTGTAATTGCTCGATGTGCTACCCACTGAGGCACAAGCGTCATGATGAGAGGTTGGATTTGGCTCTTTCTTTTGGATTTGCATCGATGCGGAGACGCCTTTCACGACAGCAGCACCGACCTCCAATGCTGGCTATGCGCTCCAATCGATCGTTGTGGTCAGGCGTTGATTGCTGGAAGTTGCAGCTTCTTGAAAAATCGCTGTTGGGTATTGGGAAACATTGAAGCGCTGGCTCTTGAAAGGACACCCACCCACACAAACCATGTTCTGTCATCTGCCTCTTGTATTTGCAATTCGTTGTCATTGGTAATAAACGGGTTTCGTTATTATCTAGCATTGTGATACACTAGGTAACAGCCTGTCTAATACGAAATGTATGCTTGAGAGGCTAATATCGTTATCAAGTCAAGCCTTTACGCTCGAACATCCGTTGTTGTTGCCAAGCCTTTGCCAAAACCTGCTGGGATCACCAAGCGCGTCTGTCTGTATGAGGTCACATCCGGAACGAATGCCAGTCAGCGAATCGAAGTTTCTCACCTGGTGACGAGTACGAACGCTTGCTGCTGATAGCCGCCACCTCGATTAGCAGTCCCCCGTCCTTCCTTCATTAGCTAGTATCGAACGTCAGGCATTCTGTAGACCACTGCTCGGTGGGCGAGGCTCCCTACTCGCGTCGATATGGATGGAATTGTCCTAAAGCAGGCAGAGTTCAGCGCGTGAGACGATCCGCCATTTCGATTCAAGGAACAACGATTGACTGACTGACAGACTTGCTGACTTGTCGCCACCGTCAGAAAACCACCACTAGCCACTGCTGTCTGCGAAAAAATGTCTCGCTGAGTGACAGACGACGCCTTCTCAAGATATTCTTCCTCTCTCGGTGGCGTCGTTTTTGCTACTAGCAGTGCGCGTGTGTTCGAGGCACTGGACACCAGCCAGGCATTCATTACTTGCTCTCGCGGTGCGTTCACACGACGGTGGCTGAGCTGAGCTGTTGAACAAGGTGATGGATGGATATGTACACATTCATTGAGCTGTCAGTCCAGCCGAAGGACAAGGAACAATAGGTTGGCGTCGTGTGACTTCTCGTTGTTGTATTAGGATACAATATCTTAGGCATGGTTCATGGTGTGTAGCTGTTTATATGTGGTGTGGGCGGTAGTGGTCTGCGCTTCACTTTGTTGGCTTGTGATGTGTTCCCCAAGCGGATAATTACTATGGGTCGATGAGCGAGTTGATCAAGGTGTTGACCCCATTTTTTTGTCGTAGCTCTTCAGATCGAATGTGAAGAAGATTTAGAGCTGGTGCTGGTGATATTGGTGCTGCGCTGTTGTGGAGAAACACTTGATGAAGAAGTCGAGGCACTCGCTCAGGCTCGGCAGGTCGTCCTCTTCCTCTTCCACTTCAGCCACATCGTCTGCCTCTTTCTTGAGTACCAGCAGGTCGTCGTCGTCGTCGTCGAGCTCAGAGAGCGAGAGACGGAAGAGCTCCGCCTCGGATATCTGTTCGGACGGCTCATCTTCGACCTCCTTGTCGTTGTCTTCCTCCTCTTTGATGACCCCTACTGCTGCTACTGCTATGTCTCCTGGCGCTACTTGTACCCCAAGTGGCTTGGCCGCGGCGTTGAGCTTGGCGGCTGAGGCCTTGCGCGCGTTGCGGCGGCGCTCGCCGGGCGTGCTGATGAGCGTCTGCGAGTCGAGCACGTCGTGGTCGATGCGGTGCTCCTGGCGCAGCCGCAGCACCTTGGCCTTGCTCGAGCCGTTGAGCCTGCGCATCACTTTCTCCTGGTATTTCTGTGCGTGGGTCTGCACCTGGCGAATCGAGCGCGAGCCGATGTGGTCCGTGATCGCCTTCCAGGGTCCCAGCGGGTACTTCTTGAGCGCGTCCAAGAACCGGTCGTGCTCGGCCGTGGACCAGATACCCTTGGCTCTCTGCTGGAGCTGCTGTTGGCTCGCCATGGCGTTGGGGAACGCGAAGACCGGGTAGCGCGCGATGTCGTTCATTTCGCGGCGGCGTGTCTGTGCCTGGTACCTGTGCGTCGCCGCGTGTTTCTTGCTCTTCTCGCTGCTCGCAGGCTCTAGATTCGCGCGTGTGTGTGTTCGAAAGTGCCTCCGATCACTCGCTCGCTGACCAGAAATTCTGGATGACCTGTTTGCTGACTGCGAGAGTGAAAGTGCGAGTGTAGTAGTATTGTACACTCAGCGAACTGAAGAATAATGAGCGAATCAACCCAATGTCCCAAAGGTTGACTCTCCTCACGCACACCCGTCAGACAGACACATACACGCGTCAAGTCAACAGTGGTAAATGGAAGGAAGCCCTCGAGGGAAACGAACGTGAGCCACAGCTTTCGCGCCTACAATTCCAGGTCCATCAGCGCGCATGATTTAAATCAGTCGCACGCGCGTGAGTAAGCTCTATGAGAGGCAAGAGACCATGCAGGAAAGCTACTAACACCTCACTACTGACTTGGGAGTTGGCTGCTTCGTGTGAACGAGCTCAGCTGATCGCTCATGGTTTATTGGCGCGTGAGCAAGACATTCATTCAGACACACCACCAGACATTCCGCCTGCCTCCACCACCATTCTTCTAGAAGGATTAACCCATTGGACCTCCTCGCGAAAACAGCTGTTGAGAAGTTGGAAGCACCGCGTATGAGGAGCTCCGATAGTGACGAAAGGAGGTGGAAGACTTCGAGGCGTTTGGGTTCATCTGTCATTAGAGCAGCTCGCGTGCAAACATTTTCGTCTCGCACAAGTGCGAGTGAAGCTCATGAAGCGGAGCGCGCTTGGGTTCATTCACATCCAGTCAGTCAGTCAGATGTACCCACTGCGTCAACGTGTCAGGACCCGCTTCAAGGAATCCGAGCGCTCAGCGCTGTGGACGAGGCAGTAACGACCTGAGAATCAGATGCCAATCAGATCGACGAACTTCGTCCCGTGATTGAGAAGGTGGGTTTATGAATCGACTGAGCCGTTGCCGGTTCTGCGCCTCAAGAGTCCGAGGTCGCTCGTCGTCCACAAATGGGCAGGTCAACAGCACCAGCGACGCTGTGTCGACGTTCGGCGCAACGTCCACGTTGAATCTGTCGCGAGATGTCTGGAGATCTTGCCCACAGTACGCAGCACGAAGTCTATCAGCACCCTGCTGAGGACTTCGAAGTACATCGCTGCACCACTCACCCTTACTCTCTAGATCTTGCACTGCTTGCAACAGCTCGCTGCTGGACCTAGAAATCTGCAGGAGGTCGGCGTCCTCATCGATTTGATCCACTGCTACTCCAGAACGGTGCATATAATAATAAATGCTCTTGAACTTCTCCTTGGTGGTGACGCCGAGATCGGCTTCTTGACATCCAGCAGGGTATTAAGTTCCCAATCAGCGCCGCTGCGATCATGACCTCGCGAGATTTGCGAGAGCATACATCTTCGAGCGTGAGATCCTTGGTGAACGAACAACGAGGTCTCCGTGAGATTTATACTGCCGGCTTCTTTCCGATCACTGAGCTGACGGTCTTCATTATGATACCTCATATCGATACAAAAAGCTCTGCTGGAGCCTGACTCATGCTCTCTTCTCACGTGCTCGTCTCTCATTTCGTGGTCTCTAACAGCTTTCACAGCTCTCACTCAGCTCTTGGTGATCTCAAACTCGTCGTACACGACGCCGTCGCCCGTGCCAATGAGCTTGAAGCTCAGCGCCTTGCGCGTCACCCTCAGCGACGAGATGCCGTAGTGCGTCGTATCCGTCTTCGCGACCCACTCAACTTGGGTCTTGTTGTGCACATGCTCGTGGCCCTCGGAGTTGCCTGCCGCGCCTGTCACGAGGTACACTGGCGCTTGTGGAGCCACGTAGCTCATCCCATCTTGCGAGACGCCTGCAGCCACTTTCTTGCCATTTACAATGGGGAAATGGCGCTCGTAGGCATGCACGTGGCCGGCGACAACCACGTCGACCTTGTACTTGATGAAGAGCTTCTCAAAGGCTTCCTGGATGACCTTAGCCGTGCCTTTCGGGTTCCCGTCCTTGTCGCACTCGAGCAGCGTGTACATGGGCCGATGCATGCCGACAATGAGCCATGGGACTCGAGCTCGATTCGCGTCTGCAGCCTTAAGATCGGCCTCGAGCCACGTGAGCTGGTCGCCAAAGTGTCCATTGCGACTCTCGTGGATGAACGAGTTGTGGGGCGCGCCTGGGTAGTCGGACTCGGTCGAGATGGACGTGAAGTGCACGGGGCCGTGCTCAAAAGCGTACCACATGTTCTTCACACCACCGCTGTCGCGCGAGGGCATCTTGAAGCGCGCATTATACGCCGAGTAGTTGCCCAGCGCCAGTTGCTTCTTCTCGGACAGCAGGCACTGCGGCGAGTGGCACTCAGCCTCGTGGTTGCCCACGAGCACCATGTACGGCACGGCGCGCATCACGGGCGCGAGCGAGTTGAGCCAGTGGTTGTACGTCTCCTCGTAGAAAAAGCCCGCGAAGGAGTTCAGCGACAGGAAATCATTGTCCGCGTACGAGATGTCGCCGATGTGGTACACAAAGTCCACGTTCTGGCTGCTCGAGTTCTTAGTCAGGAACGCCGTGGTCTGCTGGGCGTTGACGTCCGCACCAAAGTCCCCATAGATGAAGATTTCGAACGCCTGGTTGTCCGTACTAGTACTGGGCTTGGCGGTCGTGAACGACGAGACCGAGCTAGTGGTGTCCTCATTCGTATCTCCACAACTTGAGCAGCCGACCTTGAAGAAGAACTGCGTGGCCGGCGTGAGCCCCGAGACCGTCGCGTGGTACGTGTACAGTGAGTAGCTCTTGTCCGAGTAGTACGACGTCACGTCCACGCTCGCTTGTGCGCTGGACACCATGGGTTTGAGTGTAGAGGCCGTAAGGCCCAGCCACACCTGTGGATCGCCCACCTTGGTGTACGTGCTCCAGGAGATCGTCATGGCCGAGCCGGCCTCGCGGCCCGCGTAGGCGAGATGGAGCTGCTGTGGCACTTTAGCGACCTTGGCCTTGACGACGCGACAGGCCTGGTCGAGCGCCAGGTCGCCCAACTGGTACTGGAACGAGCAGTACGCAGCCGGCTCGCACGACTTGGTCTTGCGCTCGAACGTGCACTGCTCGTCGTCGAGGATCGGGAGCGCTGGTGACGCGTCGCTCGTGGCAGTGACACTAGCAGATGTGGCTACTGTTGCTGGTGCTGAGCATGTGAGCAGCAGCGCGATGGCAACGGTGATGAACGCAGCAGTCAAGCGCGTCATGATGTGGTGGCGTTGCTCGTTCTGCTGTGAGAATTATTCTGAAGGATGAAGAACGAGGCGGAAAACACGGGCGACATGGTTTCCTGAAGTAATAGCAAGTGAGATTTTGCAGGTATCTAAACGGGATATATGGTTGTGAAAACTTACAGTAATTATATAATAAAGGATGCTACTAGCGGAAAAGTATATTTAAAGAGGGTTTTGTATATTTAAATGGGGTACTAAAAGAATGGGTTCAGAGCAGTCGGACCGTATCGCCGCGCAATTCTGAGAAGCGAAGTATTTTGATCGAAAATAAAGCATTTTGTTCATAGCGATGGGGTAAACTTTACATTCTTTTATTACACCAGCATTTTTAAATGCAATCTCTGAGTCAACTGAACCGAAAGCGGCCTTTTACTGGGGGTCCCAAAAAAAACCCGGATTTGTGTGGAGAAAAGCTGAGGCTACGACAGAAAACTATTGCTCATGATGTACACATACATATCTCAATAACTCTCATACGAGTTACTGTCATGAAGATACATGCGCTCAAACTCGTCACCTGCGACTAATTTTGAAATCATGGTCATGCCTTTTGCGTTATAAGATTTCTGACGCATCCAAACTAGTATTTTTTATGCATATGTGACGATATAAGCAGTATTTTCGTACTTATTTGGATAATCGCTGTAAATATACAGTGGGCTTTTGCTCAACAGTCGTCAGTAGCATTCGAATGAATTCATGCAACTCGGCATCCTACATTGAAATGAGATGCGGGAGTTTTAGGAATGGGATCATTCTAAGCTGCGTAAGCTGCCCGTAGACACATATGTCCACGCATCGCCTCGTATCAGAAAGCTTCATAACAGCACTCTACAGCGCACGGTTTACTCATCGCATGCTGCAAATGCAATTGGTGAATCATCGCGTCGGCGGTCACGGGCTCATCGCGACCGCATTCACGCGTCGTTTTCCTGACAGCAACCTATTTTTGATTTACTTCGCTTCATTGGCTAAAATAGTGATTCGTAGGGGTATATTGTCCAATAATATGTGACAATATGTGCAGAAAGTGCATTTTGATAGATTTCTTATAACCAAACACGATGACCTGGGACCTTCAGAGACTAAAATCCGAGCTGGATGCCAACTTTGATGGCACATTGCTCGTCGACCATGATGTTTCACGAAGTTCTGGGACTTGCATACGTCTTTTGAAATGATAGTGTTTCATATGGTGTTGAGCTTTGTGCTTCAGACGATGATCCGGATTTTTTTGGAGGGACCCCCTAAACTTGGTCCGGTTGACTCAGAGATTGCATGTTAAACAAAAATACATCAGTTGTCGATCAAGTGCCTGCGCAGCCACAGCAGCGTTGCCCGCGACAGATCCCGATCCAGTGCCTTTTTGAAGTTACAGTATCCTCGAATGAAGCTACTGCGGATGTCTTGGGGCTCAACTTTCCAGTAGCTGAGTTCAAGTTGAGGTCCCACTCGAACGTTATAATAGATCGTGCCTCTGGTTCCAGCCTGGTCGAGAGAAGGCTGTTGCCGCTCTCTGCAATCTGGGAAGAGCGTCACCGGACAACTGCACGCAGCCTTCCACCTCGAGGCTTTCGACATCCCAGTCAGCTGCTTGGGCTTGAGTTGAGCCGAATGGGCCAGAGAGAAGTAACATGGCGACAACGAGTTGCGATTCGGATTGTGCTTTCTCGACTGATTACATGGAGTGTACCACAGAGTTGCACTTCAAAATCAAAATGTTGTACATCAAATTCAACCATAACGTTTTTTATAATATACGTAAATAAAAAGTGACACCATGTCCAGTGTGCTCAAATGTCGTCATCTATAATATTTTCTATTTATAACAAATATGTTTTTTTACATCATTATGGTATTAGATCATTTCACCAAGTTGTACTGACTCGATTTCTCCACAATTCAATCAGCATCCATAAATCCCCGTTAGCACTCGTCGCAACAGCGAAACACCTGCCTGTCCATTGCAACGCACGTGGCACTCGTGATCTGAGTTGATGGCTCGTCGTTCAAGAATCCGCGTGCATGCTCACGTTGCGCTCCACGTGCTGCTGTCCGCAGCCTCAAGCCGCACACAGGAGCGGACCACCAGCACTCGGTCGGCGGGCGGCTGTCCACAGAGTCGCTCCCAGCAGCTCACTTTGCAATCTCGCCCCGAGCTCAAATCCCCAGCTCAGCTCTTCAAGCAGCCATCATGCGCTTCCAATTCGCGTCGCTCCTGCTGGCCGCGTGCTCGCTCGCTGTCGCTGCGGCCGCGGACTGCGCCTTCGACTACAAGGAGCTCTCGTGCACGCCGACCAAGAGCTGCAACCTGCAGTACAAGTTCGGCGACGTCTCGCCCGTGCAGGCCTGCCGCGTGATCACAAACGCGAGCATCGACGCGAACAAAGTGCCGCAGCAGAACCACTTGGCGTTCGCTGGCTCGCCCGCGGGCTCGGGCATGACGATCTCCTGGACCACGCGCACCAAGGTAACGGACCCGCAGGTTTGGCTCGGCTCGGCGCAAACGAGCCTGAGCCTCGCGACGAGTGCTGTGATCGAGACCAAGAGTTACTACTCGGATAGCTCCTACTCGCTCTTCACGTACCACGTGACGGTCTCGGGCCTCACGCCCGCCACCACGTACTTCTACAAGGTCGGCAGCGCCTCGAGCACCGACTACCAGAGCGACGTGGCGTTGTTCACGACGGCCAAGGCCACGGGTAGCAAGGACGCCTTTCAGATCGCAATCTACGGGGATTTCGGTGTCGACGCGAACGCGGCGGGCTCCAATAAGTACGTGAACGCATTGACTGGCAAGGTGGACTTTGTGTATCACGTGGGCGACATCTCGTACGCCGACAACGCGTTCCTGAGCGTGAGCGAGTTCGTCGGCTTCTATTATGAGGAGACGTACAACCGCTGGATGAGCTCACTCACGGCGCTCATGCGTCAAGTGCCGTACATGGTGCTCGTGGGCAACCACGAGGCCGAGTGCCATTCACCCTCGTGCATCCTCTCGAGCTCCAAGAAGGACCAGCTGGGAAACTACACGGCGTTCAACGCGCGCTTCAAGATGCCCTCGACCGAGAGCGGTGGCGTCAAGAACATGTGG
>JAASGT010000332.1:0-29544 GCA_023334315.1 Globisporangium alternatum | reverse complement strand
GTGGCCAGATACAGCGCTGCTTCAGCTCCGCTTCGCTGTCGAAAAAGCAACGCGAGATTTTCGACGAGAGGGGCGACGTCTGGGATTTGGCTTGCCATTTGTATACTGGATGTTCAGACAAAGGAAAGGTCAGGGACCCTGATTGGCTGAAACGAGATTAATTACAAAAATGAATCACTGCAGGTTTGGTATTGCAAATAGGAATAAATTAAAACAAATGGAGTATTTATTGTGCCTGACTTGTTATAAAACAACGAATTACCAGTGCTGCACATCGTTTTACTGTTTCTATTCAATCCTAATTCAACGCCATCCCAGCAGCAAGACGCGCTCGCAGCTCTCCCTCTCTCTCACTATTGGCCCACCAGTACAGCCGCTCGTGGACGACCCTAATGGCCGCGTCCACACCTGCGATGAGCACGCGGCCGTCGCCTGGCCACCGGCGCAGCAGTAGCGCCACGAATGTCAGCATCAGCGCGCTCTCCGCGTCCATCAGCAGCACCGCCTCGTCTGGCATTTCTACTACAACGACAGCCAGCAAGACGCCCACAAGTAAACCCAAGGCCGTGGTGAAGCGCCGCAACAGCCTCTCGGCCGGCGCGATCGTGAACAAGGACGCGCGCGTGCTCGCCGGCATCTTCGCAATGGTCGACGTGCGCGTGGGCCAGGACGCGCAGATCGACTGTAGTGACGTGGTGGCCGAGAAGATGGCCGAGCTCGGCGCGGTAATCGTCAAGCGCTTCACGCCGCGTGTGACGCACATCGTGCTGAGCCACCTCACGGACGCCTGGAAGGACAAGATCGCCAAGTGGCAGTCGAACATCAGCGTGGGCTTGGCGCGCCGCGTGGATGGCCGTCCGGAGATGCAGATCGTGTCGCAGCTCTGGGTCAACGCGTGCTACGTGAGCAAGACGCGCATGGACGAGAAGCCTTTTTTTCCCGTGAGCAAGGCGAATTCAGGTGTGGAGGGCCATTTGCACCTGAATGGCGCGATGAAGCAGTTTGTCGCAGCGAACCCCCCGCCAGCGACGACGGCACCGACGATCTCGAGAACGACCAGCGCCGAGAACACGCCAGCACCACCGGTATCGAAGATATCACGCCCCATATTCAGCACAAACAGTAGCAGTAGCACGAGCACCACCAGCAATACGAGTAGCACCAGCAGAAACGCGACAGTTAATAGCAGCGCTACAAGCGCCAGACCGAATGCAACGACGGCTACCAACCGAAGAAAGACGCTGGACGCCAAGGGCGTGAGCGCCATCGCAAATGCGCGGAAACCTGTAGGCGCTAGTACGACGATGACAACAACAGCCGCCCCCACGTCTCGAAGTGCGGCAATCCAGTTCCAGTTTGGCGCAGCGGCGGCGTTAGCAGCAGCGACGCTTGGCTCCCACGCCGTCACGAGGAAACGGCGCGCGCTGTCCATGGAGCCAACGGCATCCGATGCGATCCAGAAGTTGCTGACTGCAAGTGGGAATGAGCTGCTTACACCGAGAAAGGAGGTCAGTGTGTGTGTTCATGGGTGTGTTGTGTATCGGGAACTGGGCATTAACTGCTATGTCCTATTTGTTGATTGCTCTTAGACTGCTGCTGCTGAGAGTACTACTCCTGCTACTGCTACTGGCGGTGCGAAGAAGAAACTGGACCTAGACGCGATCCTCACGCCCGTGTCCATCGAGGCGTCGAGCAAAAGGCGGCCGCTGTCGTCTGCGAAACGACGGAAGACGATGTCCGAAGTGCCCAGCACCACGCTCACGATGCCGGTGCACCACGTTGAGGCGCTACCGGCGGACCCGAATCCGCAGAAGAAGCTTTTCCAGGACACGCCGACGAGCGACTGCGTTGCGGAGAGCCAGTCGGAGCCTGACGGAGACGAAGAAGAATGCAAACCGCCAGCTATTGCTGCCGTTGAAAGTTCGACGAGTGGGGATGTCGTTGGCGATCTAGTTCCTGCCAGTGCTTCCACTGATGGTGCAACTCCAGGCGCTGTGCTGGATGATTCTAGTGCAGGGGATGCCAGTGCAACTGCAGCTGCTGCTATGAGCTCGGATACATTGGGAAGCGGCTCCACTAGTGCTGCTGTTGCCTCAGTTCTGTCAAAAGAACCGCCAGCTTTTGCTGCTAATGCTACTGGCACCACTGCTCCCACTGCAGTCCCATCGACAGAAGCAACCAGCTCCAACACGTTCAGCATCGGTGTGTCCAGCAAACCAGTGCGACTTACGCGAGCACGCGCAGGGAGTGCAACAGCGGCATCAAAGACAGCAAAACCTGCTGTGAATGCGCCAGTTGCGACGACTGGCGTGTGGAAATGCAATGCTTGCGGTGGCAGCAACACCAGAGCCCGGCGACTGTGCAAGGACTGTCGGGCTCCAAAGACCACGGCTCAAGTGGTCCTCCCTGTCAAGGAACCTGCAGTGAGTACACGAGCTACTACTAGAAGACTCGTGACAGCACCAACACCAGAACCAAAGACCCCTTCAGCACCAGCGAGAGTGATGAAAGACCCAGTCGTCACGAGCCCCAAGGCTTCAACCGTAACTGGAATCTCTACCCGGCGCATCCTGACGACGCCAAAGACAATCACAAAGCCGACTACTGCCGCTTCGAAAAGGCAGCGTGTGCCACCAGCTAGTGGCGCTGTTACCAAGACCACTGCGGCGAGAAAACTGCCGCTCGCTCCACCAAGGACGCCAGCGAAACCAAATTCTCAGAGCGTCCCGTCGTCATCCTCTCAGCCACCGAAGACTCCTGCAGCACGCTCGATCTCTGTGCTGGAGATGACGCCAGTGCGAGTCACCGAGGGAACAGCAGATTCCAAGCGCTCGCTGTCAACCAACAGCACGCCCAGCGGCGCCGCGAGCAAGAAGGCGCGCTCAAATGACTCTACCAATAACCGCCGTACGTCCGACCACGATACATCGTTTGAGGAGAAGGTCGCTGTCAATCAGCTGGAGCGCATCGTCACACCACAGCGCGTTTCGTCGTCGACGCGGCGATCGACGAGTTTCGGGAACACGCCGGTGAAGACCCCAGTGGAAAAGAAGAGCCTTGCTGTTCCTCCGTCACGACGAGTGCGCTCTGTCATCGGCATCACGGGCGTCGACCTGGAAACGCGAGGGGTGATCGAATGCGCTGTGCACGCCATTGACGCGAGCATGGTGGCCGAGCCGGGACATCGCAAGGCGCGTGTGGTGAAGAGTGTCGACTACTCGGCGGCCGTGACGCACCTGATCGTGGGTGAGGACACGAAGCGCACGATCAAGGTGCTCTTTGCGATCGCGCGCGGTGCGTGGATTGTGTCCGAGGCCTGGGTCTTCTCATCGCTGGAGCAGGAGCAGTGGTTGCCCGAGGAAGACTATGAGTTGGCGATCCACGCAAACAAATTTGCGCGCATGAACCCCGAGGCGCGCCAGATTTTTCGGTCCATGAAGTTCTTCGTCGGCTCGAATGTCGAGCCATCGCGCGAGGTGCTTCAGAGCCTGCTGCAGTGCGCTGGCGGAGAGGTGCATCGTTTTGTGTTTGTGTGTTGCTGTCATTGGTGGGATACTGGTTGCTAATCGCTTATGTATGTGTGGTGTGCAACTATCAGATTTGTAACCAGATTTCCGTCGCAGACATGTGCATTTGCGGCGACGGCTCGCTGTTCCGTCGAGCCCAGCGAACGGGAGTCCGAGTCGTCACAGCCAAGGTATGAAGACGTTTTCCCGCAATTAGTTGGTCGATCCATTGTCTAACTCAACCTTTTTGTTTGTTTGTGGTGATCGTGTAGTGGGTCTTCGATAGCATCGGCGCTATGAAGCTGGAGGATGACGAAAAGTACGGACTTTCGACGGCGTCCTTCGATGCAGACGAGTGAGAAGGCGACAGTGTTGACCTGATTTTCGCTCTCATGTTAAGTGGCTCCACCTGCGCTGTCGTCTGCCGCCATAAAGGTATTTAAACTATAATCAGTGGGTGGGTGTTGGGAAGGAGTGTGTTGGTTTAACCAGTAGAGTAGAAGGCAAGCGAGCGCGATAACAAAATTTAAGACCCAGGTGGTGACAACTGGGCTTCTGGCAATTTCCAGTCCAGTGTACGCAACAGAGCTCACACGCCCGTTTTCCCAAGGCTCGCGTCCGTCTGTGGGCCCGCCATGTGCTCCTGCGTCTACAAACGAACTGAAGAAATGCAGCATAAATCACCACGCTTCGACCACCTCTAAGAAACAAGACTCGAGAGAACTCACGCGAACGATCAGGCTGTTGATGTCCAGCTGTAGTTGCTTGAGGTCGTCGACGTACGCATCCAGCAAGAGCTGCATCACGTGCTGCAGCTTCTCGGTAGCTGGCATTGGTGATGGAGCAGGACCCTAGCTTTCCATGTCAGCAATCGTCTCAAAGATTCGTTGTGCATCAAATCCATGTGAGCTTGCTTGTTCCGAGTTCCACAGCAGAGTTGAGAGACACTGTCGTATTACGAACCGCAAGGTGCTGCTGGGTCATGTTTTCATTAGCCCCCTGTAGTTTTCTCGTCGTGGTGGGTTGCTTGTGTCGCCTCGTAGAGAGTTCGCAGTGACTAGAGCACCGCAGGAGAGCATGACGCTGGTGCGATCTTTACAGAATCGCTAGTTAGCCTCCAGTGATCTCGTCCACTACATCACGTGAGGAGTCAGCATAAAGGAGTGCCATGGACAGGACTCTCATCGAGAAATGCACCCAAACACGCACCGACCTCCTCAAATTCAAGACTCAGTGCGTCTCAAGTGAGCCAAAGTACGATATAGTTCAGGTCACGCTCATTTGAAACTCTTGAATGCTCGCTGCTGGCACTCGCTTCATCGTTGTCACTGTTGCTCTCGACCCACAATGAACACGGCAGGCGCACCAAGTACAACACAAAACAGTCAAATAGTGACATACCACACAAAAACGCGGGCACGCATAGCACGGACCTCATTTATGTGGTTCGTCCACTGCTCTCGGTTGCCGAAGGCTTGCAGCGGCTCGCGCGCGTCGACGGGATCGCGGCAGATCACGCGGTCTTTGAGCCACACCACCACAACACGGACTAATTACGTCCAGCGCTCTTTGCCGTCACCATCGTTGTTGCAACAGCAGTGCGAGGCGCTTTTGGATCTTGCGAAGCGCGTGCGACAGCTCTTCCGGCGTCACTGGCACCATGCTGCACTGCTGCTTTTGCTTTGATTGATGAGCTTCAAACCTATTGGCCAATTAAAGTCGCTGGACCAGTACCGTGTCAGCCCTTTAATTGCCTTTTATGAAATAGATTCCTTTTTATGTAGCGTACACATTTTATTACCGTATTTCACCCAGAGATTATACCTTCTTATTCAAGGAGAAAGCCAACAGCAAATGTACCTACTATTCAAGGATTTGCACACGTCACACATTGCAAGTTGAAGCTGTCCTTGGGCGACCACTGTAACAACACCACTCATTAAGCGACTTCATCAACTAAAGCGTTTGCATTCAATTCACTAACGTCACACTTACATTACTAGAGCCCTTGCTCACTACTCAACTCTCTCATGCGCACGTGGCTCGCGCACCATCGGCAGCAAAATTCTGCGTCCAGTAGTGGCAGTAGGTCGCCTTGGAGTTGTACGCGTAGCCGGGGCCAAAGAACTTGTACGCCGGGTTGAGGATGTTCGCGCGGTGGCCGGGCGAGTTCATCCACGAGCTCATTACTGCAGCCACGCTTGCCTGTCCTGCGGCCACGTTCTCGCCCACGCTCGTGTAGTGGAAGCCCTGTGCGGCCACACGCGTGGCGACCGTCGAGCCACCTGAGCCCGTGTGGCCCATGAAGTTGCGTAGCGCCATGTCCGTAGAGTGTGCGACGGCAGCAGCGCGCAGTTGGCTACAAGAACCACACAAGGCTCGTTAGGTACCAGTGAATGATAAATACGCACAGCTGTATAATGAAGCTCACCTGCACATGCAGAGCGGCGGCAGATGGGCCTTGGCGCGCTCGGCGTTGACGGCGTTGAGCAAGCTGATCTGGAGACTCGCGGCCTCCGCGGCTTCCTCTACCTGCGTTGCGGTCTCTCGCAGACCGCGAAGGTTGTTACTTTGCTGCTCTTGGGAGATAGCGAACTGACAGAGAAGCACGTGGAGCAGCGCGATGATGACGATAGCGCGGCGCACACTTGACGTAGAGGAGGAGGAACAACATGTAGCCATCTTGAATTGGGAGCTGTTCACTGGACTGGACTGGTGGCTTGCAAATTGAGAACTGAGTGGACGATTGAAGAGCTACAAGGCACGGTTGCGGTGCCAATGCATTGGTAATGGCTACATGGCCAATGGCTGATGACGCGAAACGCTGCAATGCGATGACTCGCGCTGTGCTGTTTCGCCTCGCATGGTTCTTGGCACCAGCAGCTCACATTCCTGCATTGCATTCGCCACAAGAGACTCGCTGGAGTGAAGCTGAACGGTCGACGTGAAACTTCCGTGTCATTACTCTTCGTAACCGCCACGAACGGATTCCCCAAATTGGTCGATGCGCCAACCTACCGACAATGGTGAATTGGCACGTTGTGAGTGATCGCAGCACGCTGTTGGGACGCTGCTGGCACACAGAACTTGCTTGATCCGCCCACATGCTACTTGACGTCACGCATACTCCCGTGAATGTAGCAAGAGCGAGCGTTTTGCCAACGGTCACTAGGAACTCGCTCGGCATGGTGCCACACCTTCCCGTGGCAATATGGAGAGTTCCAAGCGATGCCATTGAGCTCG
Organism: Globisporangium alternatum; assembly: GCA_023334315.1. NCBI lineage: Eukaryota > Oomycota > Peronosporomycetes > Pythiales > Pythiaceae > Globisporangium > Globisporangium alternatum. Next base: position 22,795 of record JAASGT010000332.1, on the reverse strand, counting down.
TGCTCGCGAAGGTGAAAACATATTCATGAGAAAGAGTGCGAAAGCGAGAGCACCACGGTTCGAAGCAAGACATTGTTGTTGTTTCTTAGCATATTCCAACTCACTCACAGCGACTGCGTCTATCGATCTCCACAGCCTACCATACATAGAGACACCCATTTTCACTGCTCTCGTAAACGCACGCACTTACGCAAGGTCCGTGCAGACCTCATTCGCGGCCGTGGAGAAGTCGAGCACCCAGTAGTTCCAGTACATCTGGTTCTTGTTGAACGTGTAACCGGGACCGAGGTGCGTGTAGTTGCCGTAGATCGTGCTGCTCGTGTCCGAGGACTTGATCCAGGCGTCCATGACGTCCTTGGCGGTCTCGTAGCCGGCGCCCACGAGCTCCGCGACGCCCGACGTACCGTTGTACTTCTGTGCCTCGGCGCGCGACGTCGGCGACGAGCCGTCCGAGCCCGTGGCGCTCACAACGTTATTCTTCGCCATGTCGTTCGACATCACCTGCGCCGCTACCATGAGCTTGCTGTTAATTCACAAGGCACACAGCAATATCGTTAGCTAGGCTCATTAAGGTCGTGTATACATACACACAGGCACACCGACAACAACGTACTCGTTGATACAGAGCGCCGCAAGACCCTGCTCGGAGCGCTTGGCGTTGACCGCCGTAAGTAGCTCCTTGCGGAAGTTGACGGCCTGCAGTTCGCGCACTGCGTAGTGAGTCTTGCGCAGCACGACCGCGTTGCCCTCGCCGTCGCCGACGGATACTGCTTCCGAGGACGACTTGAGCAGCAGTAGCGCCGCCGCGAGTACCGTCCAGAGGCTCTGCATGTTGCTATCTGGTGTATATTACGAGCTGGGGATGCAGACGAAAGCGGAAGTGACACCATGGAGAGAGAGCGAGTCGCCTATGCCCATGCCTGCCATCAGTAGCTCGAGAGAGCCGCTCGCATTGCGAGCTTCCCGACTGTAAAGTCGCGGTGGGGTAGGAAGTCGATTCGCAGTGGCATTTTTGAATTTTTTATTTCCAATATTACCCTCATACAAGTCATAAATAGAAAAATCTATTTTGATAAGGATAGATGATTCCTCTATATAATACTATACGTGATATGCAGGGCGAAAAGGTATGCCGCAAGAGCCGCCACCACCTGTTTTCGCGTCAGCCAGCAGGTTCGTTCAACGCTGCTGCTTTCTGACCGGCCGACCGCACCCATACAGCAGGCGAGCTCAGCTGACTGGCTCCTGACCCGAGTGTCAAGTTGTGTTGAGCTGCTCGAGTGCCAGCGCAATGCCTTACGGAGCCGCTCGCGGCGTCAGCACGCTTGGGTGGGTGGTGTCCATGCAGCTGGACCGCAAATTTGCTGACTTGTCCAAAATTTTAATTACCAGGGTCTTCATATACACGTACAAGCGTAAAGGCATTTGGGTGAGAGAGTTATGTCGCGGGATCTGCATTTGCTCCGGCGCTAAGAGCGTTCGTTTCGTATTCACCGGACGCCTCCTGTATTCGTTGACACCCAGTTCGTCTGGAGCTCTTCGCCACACGTTCGTTTGTTGTACGTTGTGAGCTGCACGACTGCTACACGACGATGCATCACGTCGACGTCCCTAGTAGGTAATATGCGCGCTCCGAGTTGAGAGGCCATTCTCGAATTCGCCCACTCCCCTCCACGCCACATCTACATCCCGAGAGCTCTGCCATGAAGATCGTGTACACCGTGTCAGTTGTTCTCATGGCGCTGCTGAGCGCCTCGGTGACCACCTCAGCGCAGGACGTCACTGCGATCGACCTGGACGCCAATCTGGTCGCCATGGCCGAGACCGGCGCGGACGCGGACGTCTCCGTGCTCGACAGCACCGCCGCGGATACCAACTTTGAGTACGAGGCCGCGAGCGTCGGTGCCGATGCCGACACTGTTTCTGCTGAAGAGACTGCCACGGTTGAAGAGGTCGGAGCTGAAGGTGAGATCACCGAAGTTGCTGAAGCCGACCGTGAAGCAGAGCCTACGGTCGACGAAGAAGTCGGAGCCGATACTGATGCTGCCCCAGTGGACGAAACAACTGGAGCTGACGCGGTGAACAAAGTCGGAGCTGATGCCGACGCTGCTGCGGTCGACGATGTTGCTTCTACGGACGTGACCGAAGCTGACCGTGAAGCATCCCCAGAAGCTGAAGAAGTCGGAGCTGACGCGGAGGTTGACGCTGATGCGGATACCGTCGGAGCTGACGCTGAAACTGATGCCACTGATAACACCGCTGAAGTTGGTGCGGACGACGATGCCGCCGTTGCTGAGGTCGGTGCAGACGCCGACCTGGATCTGACCGCCACGCACTCGTTCCTCTACCCGGAAGTGCGCCAGAACATCATCATGACGGTGAACAAGCGCCGCCAGGAAGCCGGTCTGCCGCAGATCTGCCTCAACTACAAGCTCATGAATACGGCACAGTCGCAGGCCAACTTCATGGCCAAGACCAACACGATCACGATCATCGGTCAGAACGGCACGAGCCCGTCAGACCGCGGCACCATGGCTCGCTACAACTCGACCGGCGTGGCGGAAGTCGTCGGTGCCGGCTACACCAAGCCAGACGACCTCATCAACGCGTGGATGCAGTCGGAGGACTCGAAGGCCATTGTGCTGGGCAACTACACGCACATCGGCCCGGGCTACACCGTGGACGAGAAGCAGCAGTACAAGAACTATTGGGTCGTGGACTTCTCGTACGGCTTTGGCGAGGCGTGCTCCGGCCTCGCGGCCTAAGCCAGCTCACTGGCTGAGCGTCACCTTTCCAGGTACTCATCCAAGATCGGAAGATTGACGACCAACTGAGAAGGACACCTGCTCGCTGAGATTGCGTCTCCGCGTCCAAGAAACCAACCACCACCACCGTACAGTACGTTGTATGTGTATCTGTCAGAAGCCACCACAGCTTTCGGCTTGTAAGCGTACCGTCCAATTCAATAACCACGTGTCATTGTAGTTCGCTCTATTGGTCCATTTGTCCACATTGCTTTGGCTCGTCTCGGTGAGATGGACAACCTCCACACAAACCTCTCGTGACATCCTGAAGCGTCCGTCCGAGATGGTGGCAGCACAACGATCTGCACCGAATTGGAGTCTCTGACGTCGTGTGGAGCGCAACAAATGACAGACGCGCAAGCTCATCCACGTCGTCTCGAGGCGAAAGCTACGCGAGCTCGGCTTGCTTGCTTGCTGTGGAGCCTCTCGGTTCGTTGATAGTGTAAACTGCGGTGCCTCAAAGCTTAAATCACTTTTTAACTGCAATAACAATCACATACTAAAACTTATTGATGTTTACATAGCAAGTTTCTGCATAGTAGTTCTTACTTGGCATCACAACTTACTATGCAGGGTAGAGTGTATGCGACTGCAGGAGGACCACCTCGTGGAAGCACCACCTGTTTCGCGTTGCCTTCCGACTCTCTTCCTCCAGCGAAACACACTCCGTTGATGCGGTGTGTGTGTGCGCGCATGCCACGTCCGTCCGTCCGTCTCGATGCAACAATGCAATGATCACGGAAGTGTGTACACGCAACGCAAAGTGAACGTGGGACCCTTCGCCTCCAGCGGCCCCTACTCTACCTACCACGTCCAACAACAAGGGCTCCTCACACACGTCACGCAATGCGTCAACGAATTGGCGCTTGCCTCACACGCTTCTACTGCGATTCTTTGAGGCAAAGAACGCCAACCTCGACACCTGGTCCCCAGTAAGCATAGGTAGGTGGTGACGGCGGACTTGATTGAGGACGCGAGTGGACGAAAGTAGTGACCTGCTGTCGAGAGGCCGAGGAGCTACTCACACAAGCGCTGGAGCGGTTCAGTCTCGAATACGTCTTCTTGCTCCCACGAGCTTTCGCTCTTCTAGCCAGCTCGTCCTCCCCACACAACACAACACACACGCCATGAAGATCGTGTACACTGCCTCGCTTGCGCTCGTGGCGCTGCTGAGCGCCTCGGCGACGGCCTCGGCGCTCGAGTTCGCTGACATGGACAACCAGCTCACTGCTACGACTGATGACGTCGTGGACTATGACGCGGACTTTGTGGACTACGACGCCGAGGAAGACGAGAACGTCGGCGCTGACGCGGAGGTTACTGAGCTCGACCGGGAGGCTGCACCTGCGGTCGATGGCGAGGCCACCGAGGTCGGAGCGAACGCTGGCGTTGCAGACGAGGCGGACACTGGCGTCGTGACCGTCGTGTTCAAGGGTGAGCCCACTGACGACATGGACATTGGCGCTGACGCTGACGTCGAGGTCGGCGACAACGAAGTCCGAGAAAACCTGGATGACGATGACGAGGTCGGTGCGGACGCCGACATGGACTTCGGCACGGAGCACATCTTCGGGAACCCCGAGGTGCGCCAGAGCATCATCACGGTCGTAAACACGAAGCGCGCAGATGCCGGACTCGCGGCACTCTGCCTCAACTTCAAACTGCAGAACACGGCGCAGTCGCAGGCGAGCTACATGGCCAAGACAAACCTCATCACCTTTATCAGCGAGGACGGTTTCAACCCGTCTCAGCGCGGCCGCTCGGCGCGCTTCAACTCGAGTGGTGTGGCCGAGATCATTGGCGCGGGCTTCACCAAGGCCGAGGACCTCGTCGCCTCGTGGCTCCAGTCGAATGACTCCAAGGCGATTCTGCTCGGCAACTTCACACACATGGGGCCAGGTTACAGCGTGAACGCGACCCAGCCGTACGTGAACTACTGGGTCGTGGACTTCGCCAAGGGCTACGGCGAATCGTGCTCGAACGTCACGTCGGTCTAAGTGTGAACGTTCCGTCTCAAGCATGAACGCTTGATGCAAACTTGTGGGAAGATCCCAAGCGACCCCGCCGTACCACTGCCACCGAGTATCTGCCAGCAGCAAATCAGCTATCGCCACCAAGCGCACGCACACGTTGCGTTCCTTCCTCTATGTCCAAGCGTCGCGTGTGGACAATAGCCAGCTACATCGTCAGTCTCCACGTACAACATTCAATATCAACCCCAGCTTTTATCTCTGGACCTCTTGGAATCCTAAGTGAGCTCAAAGATTCGTCTTCTCAAATTGGACACTACTCTAAACTGGAAATGTCCTCATCAACATTGTGTAACGCTTGAAGATACCCATGTGAACATTCTCAGTTACTTCGGCGGTCCTCAGGCAAATAGCTAGCCAAGGAATGCAATGAAATCGAGGAGCGAACGCACAGGGCCAGAAGGTTCCTGACGCACCGTGAAGTTGCACAGACGCTTCGTCTGTGAAGATGACCAAGGTCGACCTCTCGACCACCGATAGATAGATAGCAAAAGGCTTCCGGCTGGGTGGCTCAAAGTGTTTGTCGTCCGCGAAAATGGGTTGAAACTACCAGCTACTCAAAACCTATTTGAAAGCAATCATTAATCACTTTCAAGGCGCACATTACGATAATTGTAGTAAAACAAAATGGGTGCGGTCCTCCTATATTTGCATAAAACCTCTTTTTCTACAAAGCTGTATCCAGGTTCGCTCCCGCGAGCGCTCGTCTCCATTCCAACATTGCCATCCGCCACGTCACTTCGAAAGAAAACACCGAGCGCAACAACCGAATACGCGTCCGATCACGCGTTAGCACGAAGGAGAATGACCGACGCTGCATATATCGCCACTGCCACCGACGCCTCTGTTGCCACAAACCAGCCGTTCCTCCCACCGCTTCCTATCATTAACAAGACAGCAGCGGAGGACGACGTTGTCGGTCCTCTGCACGTGCTCATGTGCGTCCGTATCGTAACGCGCGAGCGGCCGCAAGTCGCTGCACTTCTCCACGTGAACCTGCTCATTGATGCGTTTCTCTATCGTCCCCAGTACTTTCATAAGTCGCTCGAGGACGCCATGGCGGACGACAACGTCCACCTGCTGCGTCGGCTGTTAGCGGATGTGAGTTACCACGCAGACGCACGCGGCACCACTGCTGCGGTCCAGCACCCGTTCTTCGTGGGGCTGCAGGTCACGAAGGCCGCTCGACTGGCTGTTCAGCAGCGCTCGTCTCTCCGTAATTTCCAGCAATTGCTAAGCTGTCTGCACGCAGTTGACTCTGAGGCGGTCGGTGTGAGTGGCGTGGTCGAAGAAGCGGCGGCAGTGGGCGACCTGGAGCTGCTCCAGTGGTTGCATACCAGCTGTCCACTGGACTCAGTGAGTGTCATCGTGGATTCGAATCAAGCAGCGGCGAGAGCCGGCGGCAACGGTCATGTGCACGTGTTGGAATGGCTCGTTGCGTCCTCTTGGTGGTCGCCGCAGTCGAGGCTGCCGCTTGGAGAAGCTGTGAAAAACAACCACCACGAGGTGTTAGAGTGGCTTGATGATTGTGAAGCTGGTCGACTTTTCGAACAGCCTTCCGTGAGTCTCTCCATTACACCAGGCGCATTTCGTGACGCTGCTGGACGTGGAGACCTCGCCATGCTCGCATGGCTATTCAAGCACCACGACCCAGAACGAGACGAGCCTGTCACGCACCACGCGGCCGATGGTGCAGCTGCAGGTGGCCATGTGAACGCGCTAGAGTGGCTCTACGAGTGTCATCAAGAGGAAGCACAGTGCGACCTGAATGGGTATGTCGAGGCCGCACGCAATGGCCACCTAGCAGTGCTTCAATGGCTCTACGCGCGCCACCCAAAGCGCTTTTGGATCGAGTCCATGGAGGAAGCGGCGCAAGCAGCTCATTTGGAGGTTGTGCAATTTCTCCATGAGAAGCGCGAGGAAGGTGACACCATTGGCTTCCGAGCAAGTACAGCCAATCGCCTGGACGTTATCCAGTTCCTCTTCGAGCATTACCCTCTTGAGAGCTACATTGTCGTCCAGATAGCTGCAGCAAACGGCAGCCTCGACATCATCCAGTGGCTTCAGGAAAACCACGACGAAGTCGTCACGAGTCCGAATGTCATTAACCTCGCAGTGTCGAACGAGCAGATACACGTCCTCGAGTTCATCTTCCGCCACGTCCATGGGCAAGAGCTGACGCAATTTATTTGTTCTGCCGCGGATGCGGACAACATGCGTGTCATGCAGTGGCTACACGTTAAGCTACTGGAGCTGAGCCCAACCGTGGTGAATCCACGACAGGGTCTCGCTCGCTGGGGACACTCGACAATTGGACCGTCGTTCCCCATGAACTACGCTGCAAAGAACGGAAACCTGGAAATGATCCAGTGGCTCGAGGCGCATGACTACGGCGAATGCTCGACGCTGGCGATGGAGTGGGCGGCGGAAAAAGGCCACTTGCATGTCCTTCAGTACCTTCATGAGACCCGGGGCAAAGGCTGCACGACGAGCGCCATGGATCTCGCGGCAGCGAACGGGAAGCTGAAGGTCGTCCAGTGGCTGAACGCGCACAGAAATGAGGGCTGTACGACGGACGCAGTGGACCTGGCCGTGCGCAACGGCCACCCGAAAGTCGTGGAATTCCTGTTGACGAACCGTAGCGAAGGCTGCACGCGAGCTGCTGTCCAGAGCGCGATCGAGGTGCGTCACGATGCTGAGATGGTCCACTTGCTCTTTGTGCTTCGTCGAGAGATGGTGGACGTGGAAGCCGTGCGCGCGCATGCGGATGGGAACGAGACGATGCTGCGCTGGCTGCGTCGCGTGGACGACTCGACCCAAGCCTTTTGAGCGGGGCGTTAGTCTGAATCGAGTATCCAAGTTCCCCGTATAAAACTGGGTAATAGCACGAACAGATTTTGCTTTTTATCGTGGACTTGTTGACATGGTACTCGCATGTTGCTTACTCAAACACTGAAGATTGGGACCATTAAATTGTTTTGTAAAGGCATCCAGGCGTCTCCGCGAGCTGGAGATCTCATTAACATCGCGAGACGCTCGGAATTTCTGCAGCTTAGACACTTTTGGCTAGCTCGTATATGGACAATTCACACATGGAGCGCCACCACCAGCAACTGGATCGGCTCCACAACCAGCTCGCCGGACGCTCCGTAGAATTTTTGCGATGCAAGCACAGCGTAGTGCAAATATGCGTGTTTGAAGCTCACCATGTATTTTTTGTAAAGACGCCACTACAAGCTATTGGGATTCTTACGCATCCACTCTGCTGTCACTACGTTTTTCGATTCATAGTGAGAGCGTTGACTTTTTCAGTCTGAAGATCGTTTTCTGTGAAACTCGAAAGCGCGAGACGACTCGCAGCGGCGCTTAGTCTCTTTCGTGAAGGCACCGTGGCACACACATCTGGGCGCAATACACTCCCCACGGCGGTCGGCCTCCTAACAAAGTGAGCGCGATTGACCTTTTCAACTTTTGTTGGGCTTGGAAGGAGACATTGTCGTCCTTGAAAATGGGGTGAGGAAAATGTTTCCAATCACAAATCCTCTTCGTGAGCAGTATTCGACCTCGTAGATATGAAATTACCGCACAAATGTGTCTGAAGCATTCTAAGTAATTCCTTTTTATCTCAATTAACAATAAAAGCGCTTTCTGTTGAATGCTGGACTCAGATGCACTCATTTGAAGACGTGACTCCATTCCCTTCATTTCTCACACCAACGCCACGCCACTTGAAACACGACGCCAAGAACAGCAACTAGAGAGCGAGCACTCGGACAAGAGCCAATAAGAAGATTGGCTGACTTTGCGCCACAGCTTTCGCCAGCCAATCCCTCAACTGCTTCGTGACAACAAGGAAACAGGTACCCAAGAAATTACCAAACGACAAGCATCTGCACGCGCTCAGGCGCGGTCATGCCGTTATGCAGCTAGCTGACTGCCAGTGATCTGCACCATGCAGACTTGTGTCGCTGATGCGTTTTCTACTGCCGACACAGTGCTGTAGCGCTCGTGCCTTCTCAATCTCCAGTGCATGCCTATGTGGTTTTAGTTTGGCAATAGTTCTTGGTGCACTCAGGTCTCCAACATTTCTTTGACATAGACCTTCCAGTGGCTCTAACGGATATTTGAGTTGTAGTAGGGGCTAGCTGTGGCTCGCTCATCCTCAATGTCCCTCTTTCAGCTTGGAGCTCTATTGGCGTGGCAATCGAAGTGTATTGTAGTGCCTGTCGAGTGCTCAGATAGTGAACTGCGCAAACAATCAAATTGAGTGAATGACTCTATTCTAGCAATATGGATCTATATAAGTTAGTATGTGTCTGTGTGTGGTTCTTCTCATCAGTGTCTTCTTCCGACCACCTCCGCGATAGCGTGAAAAGTTCAGCGACTACAGCTGCTCTCCAGCTCCTGTATACTCACACCGAGACCGCTGCTACTACCGCCGCCGCTTGCAGCTCGTCGTTGTTGCTTCTTGACGCTGCTTGGACTGATGAGGAGATTTTTGCGTTCCACGTTTCCGTTGGTCGTGGTTGGTGCAGCGGCTTTTCTGATAGCCCCTTTCGACACCACCAGAGGTCGTAGATGGCCTATATCGTGTTGCTGCTGCATCATGGGGGACGCTGGCGAGAGGTAACTGCGCACAGCTTCCGAGTCCGGAGGTCCGTAGTACTTGACGAAGCGGTAGAACGGCGTCGCCATCTTATTTATAAGGACTGGCTTGTTGTTGAGTGTGTCTTCGTGGACGCAGATTGACGAATGAAAGGAGTGAAAGCCGCTTTGGTGCTCCGTGGTTTGCGGGTTTTGCACGTGGAACTCTGCAGGACAACAAAGAGATTCAGTGAAAGCACACACGCACCCTCGTCACTTCAGCACCACGCGTTTTCTCGTGGTCGTCAAAAAGATGGGTACGCTCGGCGACATGCCACTGCCGCAATTTGGACTAATCCTAGTTTACAGATTGCTACGTGCTTAACGAATAGCTGCTTAGCTGCATATTCTCAAATATGGTTGCATCAATTTTGAAAATAATTTTATATTGCAGTGTTTTGATACTGACATAAATAATTTAACCTTTACAAAAGCATGTATCTGTAATTTAATACAATAGGTTTTGTGCAGCGCACTCCTCCAACCAGACTGAATGCTCGTCATTCTCTCCAAATATTCAGCACTCAAGCTGAGAATGATATCCGAGGCAAACTTCAGAAGGGTCCCCATGTTTTTGTGTCCATGCCGCATTGCCACACATGTCGATAACTGAGGCCAGGAGACACATACAATAATACCTTACCAACAAGGTGGTGATATGGGAATCTAGATTTCGTGGCAAGGATCGATAGCTGTCGTTGCTCGCTCTTGTACGCCGCGTATGAGAACTAATCACGGTGAAAGAAGCGGTGCACGTGATTAGTCTCCGTAAAAACCGAGCGTGCGACAACTGCATGAATCAGCTCGTCGTCGACTCTTTGCATCAGGAGGTTGCGCTTGCCTCAGCTTCATGTGACGAGTCCAAGGCGTAAACATACTACAATATCAACTCGCTTTGTGCTTTGTTTAGCAGCAGAGCTCAGCAAGAAGTACTTGAGCGACGACTAATCGCTGGGTACAATACTCCAGGGCTCGCTTTCTCTCATACAATGATCATTAAATAGTAGTTGGGAAAATGGGCAATAAATAGCCTGCGGTTTTCCTTCGCTCTCTCTCGACAGTATCTCGGCGCTAATTCAAATCCGTGAAACGAACAACATCATGTCGTTCGCCTCTCATGGAATACTGATTGCGCTCTCGAGTTGGTACTTCTGGTGTAGTTCTAGGGGATTCAAGACATGAAGAGAGAGAGTTCTTGCAGTGGCTCGCTCTTATAAATTGTGATGAATTGAGGAGGTGGATCGAATCACTGCAACTCGTTTACTCTTCTCACAATGTTATGATATCTACTCTTACATATGATACTACTGGCTCCAAGTACCTCCGAAGTCTCATCGGTGTCTACATGAGGTTACAGGCTCAATCGCTGCGGTGCTGCCGCACTCTTTCGCACCTGTGGATCCGCGCGGATACATCGATCACTATTGTCGCCTGCAAGTCGTGGGCTGTCCTTGGAGATATCTTTCCTTGGTCAGCGAGTCGAATCGGGCTTGGCGCTTTGTGTCGTTGGGCTTGACGAGGCGTGTAAGATTAGTTGCTCTAAAGGGCTCTTTCGACGACAGCAGCGGTCGAAGAAGGCCATTGTTATCACCAGTCCAGCGCTGCTGCTGAACGGGGGATTCTGGCGAAAGGCGGTCGCACGCAACTTTCGAGTCTGGGGGTCCGTAGCTCTTGACGAAGCGGTAGAACAGCGTCGCCATCTCTGTGCTCTGGTGTGTTGGCTTGACTGTAAATTGAAGAATGCGAGGACCCGAGACCTGCGCCACGTGCGCCAAGCTGTTGGGAATTTCGTGCCTGTGTACCCGGCACAGGTGGAGACAAAAGATGCAGTCTGAACCTCAGTCATAGTTATCCTCCCGTCGCCTGTCAGATGGGTATACTGCTGCCCAGCGCCGCTGCCGCATTGTACTAATCACAGGTGACGGCCAGAGATTGGGCCATCTCGAATAGCTCTTGCTATACGAGATACTTACTGTGTGTAACGCTGGGGTATCTTTGTGCCTTGACGCATGTTGTTTCGTCTCGAGGGTGTAGACGGGGGCGCCTGACGTGGACGAATGCACGTGGAGGCTCATCAGAATCTCGTATCACGCCTTCTTGCGAGGCACCTGATCTCCGTTGGATGCAGGAAGGCGCAATACGAAGTGCGCTCGCATCGCAAAGGCTGCTGAACCTCTCACCCTCGGCAACGCACTCGAGCATGGAGCACGTGCTTGTGGTCCCCGAGAGCTAAGCACTTGTCGTCTCTTGCTCGAGTTCTGCTGCATTACGAGTACGTAAGTATGTACCTTTGTAAATCTCTGCAGCCTCTGTCCGTACTGTTAATACACCACATACTCATCAGCAGCAGCGCTTTGGAGAGTCACGCGACACCGCTCTGCAGCTAACTACAGCCTCTATTTATCTTTGTTTCGCGATTCGAATTAGCTTCGTAACGCCACTCGTCTGCCGAGCAAGCAACGAAGAGGCCGCGTACTGTGAGTGCGGAGCGCGCTCTTCCGCTCATCGAAGCATGCCGACACTCTCTTTAACCCACGAGCATCAAGCTACAGGCCATGCGGATGCAAGCAGCAGCAAGATCGCGACGCATCGCGCCAGTGCGTCGTCGGTTAGCCGGACCACGAATGCGCACATTAAAGCTGAGATCGAGGATGCCCAGGCGCGGCTAAAACATGTGGCACAGGTACGAAGGCGTACACGTGCTGAGATCATAGATTGCTGGTTGATCTGGGTTCGTAGGCTGATTGAGTGTGTTTTTGTTAGAACTTTTCGATCGAGTGGAAGAAATTCCTGGTGTACGCGATGCAGATCAAGCAGTCGGCTGATGGCTCCGACTCGGATGGTGATGCTGCTGGGGGATTGGACAAGAGCGGGCTGGAAGACCTGCTATTCCAGTCGCAGAGCGGCCTCGTAATGCTTCGTGAGATGCAGCACCGGCGGGCGAACAAGTGGCACGAGATCGCGCAGACGCACGGCTATCGGTCACTGGACGATAGCGAGGAGCTTGGTCCTGCTCCTGCCGAGTCTGTTCCTCACACGAAGTCACGCAAGCAGGTGGCGATCACGGCTCGCCTCATTGATCACAGCGAAGAGAAAGCTCGTCTGAGTCGGCTCGTGCTCTCGAGAGTAAGGCTCGAGCCTCACAAGACAGAACCACACCACTCTGGCAACGGGCAGCAGCAGCCAAATGAAGCGCTACAACAATACCACGCTGCAGTAGAGGTGCTGGCAGAGGCGGCACACACGCAGCACCGCCTGAGCCACTCGGTCGGTATGTCGGTCGATCAGACTCGTCGTAGCAGCACTGGTGATGGCATTGCTGTTGTTGCCACCCACCATTCGCTCCACGCGATCCAACCAGAAGATATGGAAGCGTTCATCCGCTTCACGCACGCAAAGCTCACAGTGTCGCTGCCGTTCGAGCGGCTTTTTATCCGCATGAAGTGGCTCTGCACGAGCCATCGGTACCACGTGCGGCAGCGCATGCTCGCGCTCTTCCACCAGCAGAAGGCCAAGAACGCGCCCGTGAGCACAGCCATCATGGTCGAGAAGATCAAGAACCTCAGTGCGGTCACTGCGTCCACCGCCAGTGGACAGGGCGTTGTGCACTGTCCTCTGTTTGTGCTCTCGCCGATCCAGCTGGAAGCCAAGCTCTCCAAGCTGCTGCAGCGCCACGTTGGCGTTGACTATAGTGGAGCTACTGGTTTCAACGTCGTAGCGCTTAAAGTGCAGGTTGATGAGCTACTGAACGAGTCTTTGAGGATTACGGCGATAGTTGACGTGAACCTGAACGTCCCAGGCTCTGAGCACCAGTCAACCGAGTTGCTGTTGCCGGGCGTGCAGCCATTCTTCACACGGAGTCGCGTGGAGTCACACTGGGACATCCGACAGCTCGATATCCTCGAATGCAACAGCGACCAGCAAGCCGCTGGTGGTGGTGGCGACTTGAGCTCAGCAGCTGCTCATGAGTTCGATGATGACCCGCTGCTCCGAAATGAGTGGGAGCTCCTGCGCCTGAGCGACAACGAGTACACGCGCATCCGAGTTGACGCCCTCGCACGGAGTCACTTTGAAAGAGCGCAGGTGGACTTGAGCAGCAACAATAGTAGCAAGAGTGTGGCGGCTCGTCCATCTAGCTCCAAGCAAGGCGGCGACAAGTCCAAATCGATAACTACAGAGTTAGACCAAGTGCACGTTACCAGAAGATCTTCTCAGCAAGACGAGCAGCTGACAAGTGCAGACGATGAGCTCCTGTGTCCCGAGTCCATCTACATGCTCTACGTGTTGCGCATCGTGTCGTGTCGAGCCAAACGCCTTCGTCTGCTGCGGCTGCTCAACTACTTCCACTACATCGTGCTCTCGCGACAAGGCATCGAAGTTGAATCTCACAACACAAGCTCAATGGGAAACCCAGTGAAGCCAGGACAGAGGAGACAGAGCTTGGCGTCGTCTACTCCTCCTTTACAGCGACCAGCAGCATCCCGATGGCGCGTGGAGAAGCACCAGGGTGACTTCGTTGTCCTCGAGAACAAGCGCGAGCCTGATCACTCTCCTCTTTATCCGAGTACGAACGGTGAAGCCGATGAAGCTAAAGAAGATCAAGAGGTCATCTTTCCAACCGCGAGGCAGGATCTCGAGACGATCGAGCGCCACATGCTGCGCATCGCGAGCGTATTTGTACGTCGCCAGGAGCGCGACAGCCTCCCGAGTCTAAAGGAAATGTCTTCTGCATCAGTTCCAGCTGGAGCTCAAGTCATGGTGATCGACCGCATGCAGGTGCTCTGCGATATCTACGACTGCGAGCTGAGCTTCCTGCAGGCGAAGCTCCAGCTAGTGCAACTCCTGCTAAAGAACGGATTCGAGTTTACGAAAGATGTTGCTGATAGTAGCAAAATTGACCGAGCCACTGAGCCAAGTGCATCAGCATCAACTCACACAGACGCTGTTCTATCGGTTCTCCAGCACCGGCCACTCATCGACTTCTCGCATGCGTACTTCTACGAGAGTTACGCCACCAAGACGCTGCACCTGGAGCTCCAGGCGAGTCTCCAGCAGCAGATCCACGACCACTTTGCTGTCTGTGAAGCTCATACTGATAGTAAACAATCGCCTTTGTGGCTCGAGCGTCAACAGGTCCACACGAGCCTCGTCACGAAATTGCATCGCCATCAGCAAGCGGTGATTAGAGAGGCCGAGCAGCGTTGGTTTTGTGTGAATGCGGTCGGCGAGCTCCACGCACTGCACCAGGCGATCTACGAGCAACTGTTGATCCACTGGAAACTCATTGTCTCCGTAGAACTCGCTGTGGCCCCCGCACAGTGCCTCGAGCGCAGTGGCGACAGCATTCTACGAGGCCGTGGCTGGCAGGTCGTGTTTCCTGTCAAGCTCATCATGGACTGCTGTCAGAATGTGCAGCAGTTGGTAAATGCTCGATGTGAAGGCGTTAGTGGTGCTCAACTTCATAGCCTCAGTCGCAGCCCAGTGGACTCGATGGTCCAGGCGCTCGTAGTCATGGAGTGGCACCAGGAGCTGGGTCGCCACGTGTACGAGGCCAGTCTTCTCGAGCGCGTGTACCGGTTCCAGTACGACTTTGTCGCTCAGAAGGACGCGAGCGACAAGGTCTCATCCTTCTTCTTCGCCGGTACGGATGGTGATTGCAGTCCCAGCAATGAGCCGAGGTCTCAATCAAGAGCTTCAGTGACGAGCGAACTTGTGCCCATCGCCCTCGACTTGGTGGGCGAGAAGGAATTTGTGAGCGTGACGTCGAGGAGTGCCACGGGCGTCAGCAAGACCGTTCCAGAGTGGCTTGAAGCTCAGATCGCGAGCCCAGAGCTCCAAGTGTTACTTGACACCCTTGAAGACGGTGATGTCGGTAGAAAGACGCACTGGCAAACGCTCTTTCTCAACTTTCAGAGGCGCTGGACACAGTTTCTTGGCGACGCCGTGCGGTATCAGGACCTGATCGGCGCCGAGATCGTCGAGTTCGCGTCCTGCTCACCGTTCCTTTTTCTCGAGAGCGCCACCACTAGCGATCGCAACATCACCAAGCACCGAACGATGGCTAGTACTGTGGGGGATGCAGTTACTACCACTTCGAGCCTGAACGTCAAGGCGGTACAGGGCAAGTACGCGGACGAGATCGCGGAGAAGATGACGGAGGAGATGCAGCAGACCTGCTACCCGTACTGGATTTCACTCGAGCAGCTCAAGTTGCAGCTCAAGAAGCGATTTGCTGGCCCAAATGGCCCTGAAACCAAGGATCCCGGTTCTCGCTCTTCATTCACGGTCGCTGCTGTAGAAGTACCAAGTGTCAATGGCGATGAACCACAGACGAACGATCCTGATACTAGCTCGCCTAATGCTATTGACACAGGGACGCAGAGCTACACCCTCCGGTTCGACGCCTGCGCTCAGTACATGGACGCAGAAGCTGCCGTCCCCAGGCACTTGGTGCGCGTGAACCGACTCCTCAAGCGCCTGCGCGACGAGCGAGCGCTGATGCAAACACAGAGCCCCACTGTGTTTTCCACGTGCGCATTCACGTCCAACAGGTTCTCTGAGGAGCACGACAGCTGCAAAAAGAACACGCTCACGCACTGGCTCACGGTCAAGCTTCAGCAACTGCGCCAGGATCTGCAGCAGCACAGTGACAACGACACCAAGCGAAGGAGCTCGTACAAAGTCTATGAAGCCCCAAGTACAACTGGCTTCAACGGCAAAGCAGGCGACGTCTGCGGTAGTGGTGAAGAAAACCAACTACTACTCTCGCTCCCGTCTCAGCTCTACCTCATCGACCAGTTTGCCGTGCCACTGTGTCGAGATCAACCCTCGCCAGCGTTCAGCAAGGCGATTGCACTGGCAAATGACGAACGCGTGACAACACTGCGCTCATTATGCTCAATCCTCCAGACATTCCACACGGGAATGGACCTCATTCGCGTCAAGAGCAGCTTTTACTTTGCCATGAAGCGCTTCAAGAGCAGCTCAGCGAGCTTTGGTCGAATTGGCAGACATCCAAGCGCTGGTAAAAGCACTCGAGGCACTTCGAGAGCTCACACCCCAGCGCATGGGCTGCTCGAGAGGTGGCAGACGCACTTTCACGAAGAGATCCGAGCTTTTCACGACCGTGTCCTCGAGTATTTGCAGCATAATCATCAGACATCAGTTGCGACGTCCAACATCTACGCACGCAACAACGACAACAAGGTCAAACTCGCCAACAAAGCCCAGTGGGAGACCCTCCAGTTGATCCAGGCTGGGGTTGAAACCTCAACCAAGGAGCTCGCGGGATTTCTCCAGTGCATGACGTCGTTCCTTTTGATGCAAACGATCGGAAACAAGCGCTTTCAGCAGCCTGTACCGGACAATATGGACCCGGCAGCCCAGCCGTTGGTGATGGTCGATCAACAAAGCTCGCAGCGCAAGAGCCTTCAACGGTGCTTGCTGAGCCTCTCAACGCGACTGAAAGTGAAGAAAGGCTATCCACAGAGTCTAGACGACGGTGCGGAGATGTGGAGCCATACGTTGGTGGCTCCGGTGGCCTCGTCCGCGTCGGAGATGCTGCGTCTCTTCTTCAAATCTTCGCGTACTGCATCTGCCTCAACGCGCTCCGAGCGCGAGGTGTTTGCGTTCTGGGAAGAACTCATGAAGCACCAACTGGACGCAAACTACGTCAGCTGGCTAATAAACTGGTTGGACCTGCAGCGCGTGTTCATCGCAGAGTACATTCGCCCGGCGCTGCTTCCATCAGCACATCCTAATGGGAGCTCGATACTGAAAGCGGCTTCCTTCGAGCAGGAGGTGGCTGCAGTTGCGGCGCTGGACAAACTCTGGGAGCGCTACGAGCTCATTGTACCCGAACACGAGCACTCCGAGCTTGCCACCTATGAGACTTCAGAGATTGACGGTGACCATCAGACCTCACTCCATCTCCACCACCAGCCACCTGTTCTTGTGCGAAGAGAAAGCCGACGTGGAGTGCATCATCAGGGCTCGTTTGCGCAACGGAGGGATCTCGCAGTTCTCGATCTGGCAGCGGGCTCTTCTTCCATGCTACTGCCCTCTCAGCTAAAGCTGCGTCATCAAACAGAGTTCCTGCGCCTGCACTTTGAACTCCAGTGGCTCCAGACGGACATCATGCAGATGGAGCACCACTACGCGAGTTTCCTCGACCAGAAGAAGAAACCGCAGCAGTCGCACAGTCAGGCTGCGAATGCCCTGAATCAGAACTCTAACCAGTTTCAGCGTCGCCGGAAGAACGATATTCACTCGCCGACGCTTCTGGCACTCAGCAAGTTTTACCGAAGTGGCGAGGACCCTGAAGAAGACGGTGGCAATGATCTTTTAACCCATAGCTGCGACGAATTCGTGATTCCCGCCAGCGAAATGAACATCTTGCTTCAGGACCTGGCGGCCGAGTGCTCGCAGCACCATCTCAGGCAAACCGGAGTCTACGAGCACATGATCGTAAACCTTCAGCACCAACTCACCGCTGCTCAGCGCTCGCTCGTGTCACTTCAGCACGAATCGAAGCGCGATCACCGACAGGAAGCTCTCAAACGCGAGTCCTACGCGATTGACCACGCATATCAGCTGCACTTCCAGGCGGCGCTGCTGAAGAAGGAGGTCGAGGCCATGGTGAACCGCATGGACCTCGAGCGGCTCAGTCTCCAGTGTCAGCTCAGCGACGAGTACGAGAAGAAGCTGACGGCCATGCACGCACAGCTTCTCGCCAAGCAGCAGCGCTTTGACGAGTACCGCGTCGTGATGCAGCACGACCTCCACGTGCAGCTCCAGGGCGCGCAGACTCAGTTGGTTCACCAGCTTGTCGACCACTCGGGGTCTATCTCGGTCGAGATGAAGGCGAACTTTCTCGCCAACCTGCACGGACAGCACGCGGACGACCATGTCCACAAGGAGAACGTCGCACTCAAGCAGACGCTTCTCAAGTTCCAGTCACTACTTGAGATGCAGCAACAGACCCACGGCGCCAACCAGGAGCGGGAGCAGATGCTGCATCGTCGCCACAAGACCTCAAACCTGATGCTGCGCAACGAGGCCGCGCAGCTGCAGCAGCAGATCAAGCAGCTCGAGGCGGACATGAGCAAGCTGAGTCAGGAGAAGACTTACTACATGCTCAAGTGGAACAATTTGCAGAAGCAGACTGAAGCTGCGGCGCAGAAGAAGCGCGAGGCGAAAATCCGAGCTCTCTCGGCGCCGTACCATCGAGGAGTACCAGAGGCGATCTTTCCATTCTCATCAATGGATGAACAGGCTGGATCGTTGGAGCCACTCGCGTCCACGATCAGCGTCCTTGAGTCTTCTCACAAGCCCAAGAGTCGTGTGCTGAAGAGCTTTGAAGACGAAGAGGAAGCTTTCGAGCGCCATCACGAACTGGCGATTCGGCGACAGACTCCACGGACGCACTTTGCAGGTTCTGGCGATGTCGGAGAAGCTTCCACTGGCAAACCAGACGATGAGCGGAGCGAGCGGCACTTCCAGAACTCAGCGCGCCATTACCAAAATGAGATCCGGCGACTTCAGCAGCAGCTTGCGAAGGAGAGCAAATCGAAGGCAGCGCTGATGGATCAAGTCGTCCAGTTGAAGGCTCAACTTCCGAGTGATGCGGATAATCAAATGCATGAAGGCGATGATCTCGACAACCCTGAAGCGCCATCGTTATCATCAGCTGTAAAAGAAGACCGGATTGAATCTTCTTTGCGAGCGTACGGTGGTGGGTTCACGCTGAGGACGTCGAACTCTTCTGGAAGTGGGGCGCGAGCACCGAGCGCCAGCTTTGGTCGCATACTGACGTCACTCTCCTCGAGTCCTCGAGTGCGCGCGCAATCTGCCTCGATCTGCACTCCATCACGTCCGCAGCAACAGGCACCAGCTACACCAGGATCTGGAGTGGCAAACAAAAGACCGAGCACATCATTCTCGCCGCGTGCGTCTTCGTTGCACCAGACCCAAGCTGCTGCGGCGAATGGAATGGCGTCGCCACGAAGCTCAGGTCTCCCTCCACCTTCTGCATCGGCAGTCGCGGGACCAGGAACGCCAGCGAGAAAGTTCGAGGTGCAGAAGCGGAGTGAGTCCAAGATCGGAGGCATCGCTGGAGTTTCAAACGCTTTGTCTGTACGCGAACCATTACCGTATCGATAGATGAACAGCATGATCACTTCAAATATCTAACGCACCAATACGAGCTCAGCAGATTGTGCCAGCAATGTTTCCCTTGTAAAATGTAGGGAGCACGAATAATGCAGTCTGAACAGAACATGGGTGAGCGTGTGATGAAGAGACATGATACATATATTGAGAGAGGAACGACTGGCCCTGCCTTCCGGCATGGCGCTCATTCACGAAGGAATCCCTTCGAGAACGAGCGAGCACATGGAGGAACGCCCAGCGCGCAAAAAACTGCCAACACAAAGCAGAAAGCACTGGTGAGACCGCTATCGCTTATCGTGGCAGGAAAGCGCTAGGGGAATCCACCAACCGCACCAATTGATAGTGCATTTGCCCGCGAGTTGCCATGCGAGCTTGTTGTGTTGTGGTCGTGTGTTGCTAAGCCTATTTACGCGCCGTCTTCCCTGTTGAGCCATGCATTGAGAAAGAGGATAACAAGACGGTGAGCATTCAGCTGGCTTAGTATTCAAACAGGCAACATGTCCAAGCGTGAAGCGTACCAATCCGGGGACATGCCAAAGTAGTCTTCCACGCTCTCGTCTGCGTCTTCGTCAAACATTTCCGAGTCCTCCATCATCTCATCGTCGTCGAGATCGTCGTCGTAAGCGAGTCTAAGGTAAAGACAACGGGGGCAGATAGCGATGCGAGGGTTAGACAAATAAACTTTATGACGAGAAACACGACGGTATAACTAGCGAAACGTACCCTTTGGACATGCACGTGAAGTACAGAATCTTCTTTTGATTTCTGTTGTAGAAGAAGTAGTTGAACGACCACCTATGATTCATCCGACAGCACATACAGAAGCACGTCATACACATATTCGTCAGTACGATCGCCGCATCATAACGCAATGGCGTACAACAGCTACACGGGGAAGAACAAACATCCACGTACAGTGTGCCGTCCGAGAAGGGGTCCGAGTCCATGTCCGGGATGTAGCTGTACACTTCGCACTCGTCGAGCTTGATCGTCTCGGCGATCGCCTCCCACATCTTCTCGACGAAGCCGTTGCTCTCGGCATCGATAAGCTCGGCGAGGTCGTGGTTAATGCGCTGGATTGCGAGCCGGTAGTCAAGCTCCTTGCAGAACTGCTCAGGCTTGACGGTGCTGAAGTCGTAGTCCGGGAAGCTCGCGTTCATGGTTGAGATGAGGTTGATGAGCAGCTTGCGCGTCGCGGCCGACGTGAGCGGGCCGAGCGGCGAGCTTGAGAGTAGGTCCTTGGACGCCGAGAGCGCCTCGAGCTCCTGCTGGTAGTACAGCTCGAGGTTTTTTGCGAGCTTCTTGTCGCTGCCGGCCTTCTTGCACGAGTACGCCTCGATCTTGCTGCAAAGTACGCGGTCGCCGATCTCGTACGAGCCGAGCACCGAGTTGAGCCACGTCAGCGCGTTCTCCTCCAGGTACTTCATCGTGCTGCTTGTCTTGTGCTTCTTGCTCTTCTTACTTGTTGCTGTTTGCGATACTGACTGAGCCTTTTCGCTCTCGTCAGAGGAAAGAAGAAAAAATGATGATTCCACACTCACCCAGTAAGATACCTCGTATTATACAGATGATTAGATAGTTTTTATTTAGCTTTTGTGTTAACTTGTTTTTTCTATTAATATTTAATTTGTGTACCACTTCATGTTGAAAAAATGAAAAATTCTGTTTTATTTCAAAATCTCTACTTTTTGTGACGCGCTCGACGTGGCAACAAAGAAACAACTGACAGTGAACCTAGAGAGTGTTGGTCTTTCAAGAATTTATTTATCAAGGTAGTAAACTGACTGTAACGCTATACCATAGGGCTGCCATACAACAAACGAATCTAAAGGGATATTGATTGTGACGATGCGTTGCGCATCCACTATGAACAGCATGGTTGTTCCGGTACAGTATGATTCGCGCCGTCGTCGTCCAGATGGGCTCGAGATTCCATTCTGCTCTGTTCAAAACGTTTGTCGCTTGAGCAAAGTGTGCTTTGGCTTGACACCTGCAAAAGCCCCAAAGCTGCCTATCTCGGGTAGAAATCACCTTAGCATCAAACGAGTTAATTTGATCAGAATGCTCAATTGATGCTTCCAACCCACGTTCCAGAACGACAACAGTACCACACGAAATACCTCTTTTACTGAATCGATTCATTTCACACCGATACACACGAAATACCTCTTTTACTTAAATGATTTACTGTTTATTGAGGATAAATACCTATTGCGAAAAGCTCATAAACCTAGCCGTTTTTTGCCCGAAATCACAGTTTTGAGTAATGAAACGCAAAACTAACTATCCAATATTAATTTCGGCCAATCAAAATCGTCCACTTCTTAAATAAGAGTTGTTCCGGATTATTTCCGGCATCTTCTGAGAAAAATTATGATTATTCAATAAGTTGACATACAAAAAATCAAGTTCTGACACGTCATTATCGAATAAGTGCGCGTTTGGCTTGACTGTACCACATTTATGGCACACCAGCAAATGAATGGTGCGCAGTATGATGTTGTCCCCACAGTCAGTGCGGCTGTCTCACATCTGACACGCAGTGGTCATTTTAAAGAGGAGAGAAGTGTGATATAGCGCATTGGCGCACGCTGCAGCCTGCGCAAGCACCTACCTTTATCGTCGTCGTCGAGTTCGCAAATGAGCGGACCTTCTCGCCTAACTTGCGCTACCGGCCCTCGTCCCAGCCAGGAAAATCTGCCCAGTTTCTCCTCGTTCTCTGACAGTCACATCCAGCCTCTCGGCATTAGGTTGCGATAGTGTGGGACCACCCAGCAAGCAAGAAGTGTCTCAGGCCACCTAGCTCAAGCGTACCCTAGGATTACGTACCTAGCTCATGTCCCAGGTTCGCGCCCGCCTAGGTATAAAGCCTAGGACAGCAGTTACCTAGGGCAGCCTCCTAGGTCAGCGATACCTAGGTTTTTTCCTAGGTCGTTAGCCCGCCTAGGTTCAGATTCGTGCTTAGTTCTTTTCCGTACTTAAAAAGAGAGCATGATGGGCCCTGGAGAGTCCAGGGAACCGATCCCGCTCCCGCCAATCAGTAGCAAATTTCCCTCCAACCCCACCAGTCCCTCCGCTCCTATCTCTCCCTCCTGCAGAGCTCCTTGTCCAACAACCTGCAGTACGTTGGACCAGCGAGTGAGGAAG
>JAASGT010000331.1:0-29577 GCA_023334315.1 Globisporangium alternatum | reverse complement strand
CCAAGCTCGTCACACCCGCCGAAGCCATACCCGAGCTCGTCTCACCCGCCGAAGCCGTACCCGAGTCAGTCGAATCAGTCGTCGGGTCCTCGGATGCCATCGATTGCTGAAGACACTCCAACATCATCTTTTGGCGATGATCGCCCTGAAGACCAGTGAACATCGGTTGGGGCGATCAAGCACCTATCCAGGAAGCAAGCGATCGGAAAGGGTTCCTGAAACCTTGCTCGACCTCATCAAAGTCTTCGCGTTACATCTCCCTCCGGGTGGCGATCTTCTGATCGTCCACAACTCTCTCTATCTGCCATACTGAGGACCACGGTTCCTCAGTCCCATCCTGCATTTGTCAACACGCCCCACGTGGGAGTACAGCTGAGCATTAGTGCTCCAGGCATGAAAATGCCATCGTTTGCATATCACTTTCTGCATTTCGAAGCGTAATTTCTAATACATCATCGGGTTTTCTTCATATTCAGGCTCAGAGCGATCGATACATCGAGTGTTAGTGCCCTATCCATGGAGCCCTACGTTTGTTTTGCACCACTGACTGTACCAGCGAAAGAAAGTCGAGACTTTTGAGCGTGAGTCACTCTCTGACGTAGAGATACTTGAATCTGCCCGAGAGCACGAGGCGTTGAGTCTCAAGATGCCAGTACCCTCGTCAGCGTCACCTTTGTTTCGTCCAGTGGTGCCTGTGCAAAGACAGCAAAGCACCAACCGCGCTTTCGACCGCCATCTATCCACGGATGAGTCGCCGCTTACAGTCTGGTGACAGCAACATCGAGAGAAGAAGAGTGGCTCTGCTCGAGCTCTCGAAACAAACTCTGTAGTGTTTGCTTTCGTAGCACGAGCAACATTGCCCTCTCGTTAGGTTTCCATTATCGACTTCGATCCGACGAAATGGGTGGCGCGAACGAAATGGCAGATATCGTCAGAGCTTGAAAAGCTCAACTGCCGAATCGAGGAGCCAGTCAGCCAATATATGTTGTATGACTGGTTGGCAAGGAGGATGCAAAACACAGACGATGGATGGGGGAACACAGATCCGCGCTGCGTGCGTGCGCGTGCAGTCCAAACGCGTGGCTGGCAAGAGGTTCTCAGGTGATGAGAGACTCCCAAGTAAAAGAATACGGTGCATCGGACAGCCTCAGCAAACATACTGTGCACTTCAACATGTGTTGCTGT
The DNA here is from genome assembly GCA_023334315.1 of Globisporangium alternatum. Classification (NCBI taxonomy): domain Eukaryota; phylum Oomycota; class Peronosporomycetes; order Pythiales; family Pythiaceae; genus Globisporangium; species Globisporangium alternatum. The sequence goes on along the minus strand of JAASGT010000331.1, from coordinate 28,392 downwards.
GAACGAAAACAGTGGGTCAAGCGCCAGCCGACATGCCAAAAATTGTGTTGCTTCACCACCACCCTTTCGCAAACGCGCAAATAATAATATTCAGATAACCCTCTCGTCGTAACTAAGAGTTCTGGTGCTCACACTCAACGCATTGCACTTTCAGAGCTCGTGAGCAAATGCCAAGTCTGACTTGCGTGAGTCAATCTGAGCAACTAGAAAGATAGGATAAGGCTAACGAGTCAGCACAGGCAAGCATTTCTCGCCTGTCCTTGAAATTTTCTATTGTCTGCCCACAGGTTTCCATCGTCTGGTCCAACGAGTGTACCCACTCGCAAAAAAACGCTTTACGATTGAACGACCAGCTCAGGATTGACACCCAACCCCAGCACCAACCAAAGCGAGAAAGAAAGAACATCCAATTGCAAGTCATGCATTACTTCATACCCTTGCAATCACCACGACAGACTGGCAAGTAGGTTGCGTCACATTCTCAGAGCACACAAGTTTTTGTGGCAGCCTCAACATTTCGACCTGATTTTCACTTTCGAGACTGCCGCAGGGTCTGATTGCGACCAGATTCGCTCGCGCCCAGCCATCCATTAGGCTGCTACGAATGTATCACATTCGCTAGCCAGCTCTTTCGGCGCCATCGTGAGTCGAGTACTGCCGCGAGACGGCGCATGGTTCTCTGGGTGATGAATCGAAACTTCGAGTGCGTGGCCTTGACGCACGAGGATGACGCCCTCTTGCCAGCCGCGCTGGATTATTGTTTCCATATGGCACCGGAGTTCAAGCATCGCTGGAAAGTCCCGATAGTGGCGTCGTCAAATCCGTCTTCACTCGTTCAAGGTCTTCCACTGCTGTGCGCTCAGTCCATTCAGCAAGCGAGCACCCTCTGGAGCCTAGGACAGCCCCTGCAGCTCAGCCTCCCACTCTCCGAGCAGAGCGCTTGTCTGCGCACAGATCATTTCCAAATTTGCCATCTCCTCGGCAAGTTACCAAGCACCTGCCTGCTTCCCCACTCCACCCTCCCAGGTGACCCTCTCTCCCTCAAGCATCGCCACCATGGTCGCGTCTCCATTGACTCTCGCAGCCTACGCTGCACTTGCTGCGAGCTGCTCCTCCTTCGTCGCCGGCGCGCCGCTTGAGTCGAACCCGACGACGCCACTGGGAGTCGCTGCGCCGCTCACGTCACACCACCCGGCGTACGGCGCCAAGCTCAAGGGCGACTTCGTCAAGCCCGTGATCAAGTTCGACCCGAACGCTGCGCGCGCCGAGTCGCTCGAGGTCATCGATGCTCCCGGCTCTGCTGGCAACGGCACGCAGCGTTTCCTGCGCGTGATGGAGAACACCGACAGCGACCTCTCGAAGCTCGAGGAGCACTTCAAGGAGCCCATGGAGCGCAACTTTAACGTGCTCAAGGCCAAGTTCTCGTCGGGCGCGGCCTCGACGACGCCGTGGCCCGGCAGTTACTGGCCCATGTACCAGGACGGCATTAACGTCGTGTGGAAGAGTGGCGAGCCGAGCGCGTCCGAGAAGTTCGCGCTGGCGTACGGCAAGGACGTCAAGCAGTTCCAGGCCTCGATTTCGGCGCGCAGCGGCATCCAGACGCAGGCGGGCAACAAGGTTTGTACCTCGAACGCTAACTGCGACGGCCTGGATGACGGCAGCGTCTGCGCAATCCGCGCGGGCCAGTCCAGTGGCTACTGCATTCCGACGTGGTACGGCATCTGCCACGCCTGGGCTCCGGCCGCTGAGCTCGAGCCGGAGCCAAAGTGCGCGACCAAGGTGAACGGCGTCACGTTCCGCCCCATGGACATCAAGGCGCTTATGACCCAGGTGTACAACGACGCGTACGTGGAGGTGGTGTACCTCGGCGCGCGCTTCAACGGCCCAGACTCGCCGCTGAACCTGGACAAGTACGGCCGCTTCACGAACCCCGAGCGCCGCGACATCGGTGCGGGACTCTTCCACATCGGGCTCACGAACGTGCTCGGCAAGCGCAGCCAGTCGTTTATCCTGGACGTGACGCCCGGCTCCGAGGTCTGGAACCAGCCCGTGAGCAAGTACGAGGTCGTCGAGGCGCGCCTCGTGGACCCTGTGCAGGCCTCGCGCAGCTACTACGGCACGCGCACGTACCCGTTCAACGCTGACATGAAGAACTTGGCGCACGTGCGCACGCGCGTGAGCTGGATCGTCGAGGCGACCGAGGACGGCCCGCTCGTGTCCAGCGGCCGCGTCGGCGCCTACACGTCGACGGTCGAGTACGAGTACTTCCTGGAGCTCGACGACAAGTTCAACATCATCGGTGGCGAGTGGCTCGGCCAGTCGAACCAGAACCACCCCGACTTCTTCTGGTTCCCGAAGGGTGCCCCGAGCCAGGACACGGTGACGGACCTGGGCATGCCCTACAAGGACATCCGTGCCCTCCTGGATGCGTCGGTCGCTTGCCAGGGAAATGTCCCAGGTTCAACTCCTGTGCCGACGACTGCGAAGCCTACTCCAACACCAGCTCCAACGACCGCTACACCAAGCACGACTCCAGCACCAGCGTCGACGACTCCAGCTCCTGTCACCCCATCGCCTAAGACGCCTTCTCCAGTGACTCAGTCGCCAGTGACTCAGTCGCCGGTCACCCCATCGCCTAAGACGCCTTCTCCAGTGACTCAGTCGCCGGTAACTCAGTCGCCAGTGACGCCAGCTCCGAGCACCCCAGCCCCTGTTGGCCAGTCTCCAAAGCCAACTCCCGCGGTCACCACTCCAGGCACAGTCCCTACGCCTGCTCCATCGAAGCCGACGCCGATCAGTGTCACCCCAAAGCCAAGTCACAAGTCTTGCTGAATGCGCCTCTTTTTCTGAGGAAGGATCTCGATACTCGTCGACGACAGAAGCGACTGCCACCATCAATAATTCGTTTGTATGTCCAAGTTGAAATTTCTGTATTTGTCGTTTATAACAAATAGCAAATGGATTTTTCATGAATTACATATATGCACAGTATTTGTCTCAAGCCACATGGAGCCAGAATGCAAAGCGATGATAAGCAGCCCCGTCAAGTGAGCAGTCTGCAAAACTATTCCGACTGGAGGATACTGACTGCTCGTCCACTGGCGTTCATGCCTTTGAGTGAATTCTGTCATTTCGGCCCCTCAAGTCGCGTTCCCCACCTAGCAAAGTGAACAGGCACTCAGTTTGTGTCTGTTCAGGATTTTTGTGTGTGACTCACAGGTCGAGTCAGAGTCAGATTTCAGACACACTTACGAATTCAAGGAACGCGATGCTCATACGCGCACACTGTAAACCAATCGCAGTGAATAACAACAGTTCGAGCTTCTTGTGTGTGTGCGACCTTGACAGCGAGCGTCGAATCTCCTCGCTGCACTCGAGCCATTCCACTGATTCTCAAGATGTTGAGCATATCGCGCGATGAAGGCTGCTGACGATTTTCGGTTCGGATATTTTATTTTCTGTACGCATGGCATTTGTGAGTTCTTAATGGAATAGTAAGTGTATCATCGCTGAATTGAAGAAGTTTGAGTGCTTCATTCAAAGCAGCAGCATCTTAATGCGCGCATGTGTTGGCCACATTAAAACCCGTGTTCCTTAAAAACACGATTGGGTCATGTGGGATTTTGTGGGTGCCACTCACTCTCTCTGGCACTCTCCGCCTGTCCGCTGATTGGCAGAAATCAGTTTTCAATCCGTTTTTGTCGCTCTGAAACCTCACAGTAGGACACTCTCGGAAGTCATTGGTGTATTTAGTATCAGCAGGTATTCACAGTACTATCCTTGTTAGTGCATAATGAATACAATGATTTGTAGACATAAATTTGTTTCTACAGGCTTAGTTGAGGATTGTCATACAGGAAAATATTAGCAATCTGTTTCAATTTCACAACTACACATGAACGGATTCGAGAGGGTATATAAAATAACGTAGTCACTACCACATCCACCTCTAGATCAGAGTATCAGGGCGGCGAGGCAGCCAGAGACAAACAGGCACAGAGGGAGTGAGTGAGGCACACGACTGAAGCGTGCGTGAGCAGCAGCAGAACCAGTTCACAAGAGCGCAGGAAGAAGAACGCAGTCCGTCGCCAGGTATGTGTCTGCACATGCAAATGGGCGCGTCATGCGAGCGCACTGCGGCTGTCTGTAGGCGGATCTCTCTCTCTACCTGTTCCGCTACAATGAGCGTCGCGCGGGCGTGCGCGTGCGGTTGTGTCTTACGTGGACTAATTAACATGTTTGTGGGTCTGTGGCGATCCGCTGGTGAATACTATGTCGCAGGAGCGCGCTTTCTCGACCTTTCGCTTCTCTCTGTATCTACATCTTTCATATATAAACGCGGATCTCCAGATGCTCGTGCGATTTCTGCGGCCGCTCGTGGCGCTCGCCGCGCTCGTGTGCTGCTACGGCCCGTCAGGTACCAGCATTGTGTCACTCTTGATACTCGCTGACCACGTCGATACCGAAAGGCGCTTGGGCTGAGATATCGTACCGATGACTGATACTAAATCTCACTTTCTCTTCTCTGTATGTGTGGACTTGAGTAGCAGTCGATGCGGAATGCGCGAAGATTTGCGCAACCACGAAGGTGTACGGCTTTGGACCAGGCGGCTCGACCACGTGTCTCTGCAGTGACACGGGCACGACGAACTGCAACTGCTCCGTGTGCTACGTCAAGCAGGGCGACGGTAGTGTCCAAACGTTTGCGCTTCAGTCCGACGGCACGTGTGCATTCGGTGGCTCCGATTGCTGTGAGTACACAGCATTTGATACTGATTCTATCTAGGTGTGATACCTGTATCGCTGGTACTGATACTAAAATATCTGGTGTCGACACCGTGATCATGCTCAGCGGACTGCGAATCAAGCAAATCGACGTCAGGCTCGACCGGCAGCAGCACGGCTACGAAGACCCCGACCCCGACGCCCACGACCGCCAGCCCCACAAGTAGGCTACATCATGCACCACTTTGGCATCACCCTCTTCACACGGCACCAACCCGATTCTTTTGCTCAGCTTCTGCCTGCTCTGGTACTGACACGCTCACGCTCCATCTTGATCTGTTGTGAATGCTCCTGCTGCTACTACTACGGGCGCGCCTCCTTCCGCTTCGCCGACGCCATCGCCAACTCCCTCTCCATCGCCAACTCCGTCACCGTCACCCTCTCCATCGCCGACTCCAACTACTGGTACTGTCCGCTTTCCCTGCTTTTCCTATTATTTTCTCCTTTTCTTGTGCTCGCACCATTTCCTCCATTGCCGACCATCTTCGACTCATCCGCAAACGTTCAGGTACACCAACCCCCTCTTCTCTTAACGCTACTGGCGCAGGCTCCACCACGGGCACCCCGACCGCTGGTACCAACACAACAGGCACCAATGCCGCCGAAAACAGCGGCAGCAGCAAGACGCCAACTCCAGCCTCCACCGGTACGTCTGAGTTTGGTATCAAGTGTCAAGTACCAAAGTATCAAGTGATCCTCACCCAATCAAGCCTATATCCTTGATACTGATCATCAGATGCATCATCAAGCTCGAGCCCCAGTGGCATGCAGCCGTGGCAGATCGCGCTCATCATTTGCTGCGCGGTGCTCGTGTTCGTCGTCGCGGTCGTGGCGCTGCTGTCGTGCTACTGCAAGGCGCGCCGGCGCCTCGTCGAGAGCGAGGACCACGAAGAAGACACGACGTACTACAACCAGCCGTACGCATACGGCAACGGCACTGCTGCGGCGGGCAGCACCATGGTCAACTCGACCAGCAGCAACAACCTTAGTGGCGGTAGCGAAGGCTCGTACAACCGCCAGAACTACAACGTGAAAGCCCCACCGAGCAGTTACGTGAGCAACGACGGGCGGTATATGATGGCGATGAATGGCGCATCAGGGAGCCCTGAGCGCAACGGCGGCTACCGGCCATCGTCCGACAGCGTCGGCGAGATGGCGACTACACCCTATGCGTCCCAGGACCGCCGTACAAGCAGCATCCACTCGCAGGCCGTCACGCTCTAGACTTGAAGCCCTCAATCAAAGTGTACAAGAAAGCGTGCATGCAGCCATTGTAGTCAAATTACGGCAGACACAAGGAACGTTTTACAGCGTTTGTAAGCAGCAAGCTACCGCAGCGACGTCAACCGACTTGATCAATTATATAAACACACATACACACACAGCTACTGCAGTGCTCAATGAACAATGAAATGGTCAAACCTCTTCGCTTGACGACGTCCTTGATGTGTCAGAGATGGCGGGATCAGATGCAAATGTGCATTTGCATTGGGGCCGGTTTGTTATCATGGACGCTTGGGGCGGCAAACAGCACACAGCGCCGCACCACACATAGAGAGAAAGAGCGAGCGACCACACAGGAGCTGGCAGACGCCGAGCAAAACGTGACGTGCTAGAGGAGCGAGAGAGAAGCGCGCGTGCACGGAGAGCGCTGCGTTGAAAGCGCTCGATCTGAAGCACAAAACGCGCCAGTCTCACCCGCACACCCACACGACCATACTTTCATCTAGCCGCTCGACTGATGTGTTCGATCTCCTCCTCATCCAGCGGTGGCACAGGGCATCATGCGCGCCCGTGCATCCGATCAACAGTATCTGAAGCATATCCACCATCACTTCCCGCCAAAACATGAGTGAGAAAACTGAACAGGGGTAAAGTGACTCTCTTTAAAGTACGAATTCATTTTTGTGACATGCCTTTGCTGTCACAAAATGGAGGTGATATGTTCAGCAAGCCAAAATACGGTGCAAACATGCGAGCAGCTATGCAGGCTGGCAGCTCTCTCTCTCCAGGCACCGTGGACGCCGCCCACAACAGCGATCCCCTCTATGATGGACATGCTCCTGTCGGCCTCACTGTCGACCTCGTGATGGTATGTAGCAGCTATCAGTAGCCTCCTATGAATTGCTGGCCACCAACTAAAAGCAACCTCAACCACGAAGAGAGCAAATCCAAGTCTCCACTCCCGTATTACAGTCGTCATCTTCCCATAGAGCACTTTCGCCCCCTCGCCCCGCTGCATTCCTCCTTCCATGCTTCAATAGCGAATCACACGTCAAAGCACGCAGATGTACAAGCAGCGCAGTCGTACAATTATGAAGAGGACAGCGGCTGAGGACGACGAGATCGCGTACGCCTTCGCGGCTCATACGCTCCACAAGCAGCAGCCCCAGCAGCGCAGGCTCATGTATACGACCACCGCTACCAATAACGATGTGATCATGACGACAGCCACTAAGCTCACTGGCCGAGCTCAGCAGCACGAGCGGCACTTTCGCGAGAAGCGCGTGGTGACGGAGGCTGGCCTGCAGCTGGACGTGAACGACCTCAAGGCCCAGATCGCGCACCTGCTGCTGACGCGCAGTCTGCTCACGAACCGCGCGCTACTGCGTCGTGATGACAATGTCGGCTTGCTCGTCCGGACCGTGAAGACGTACTACGAGCTCTTCCGCAATGGGTACACGCCACCACCGCCCATGAACACCGAGACGAACGCCTCAACAACACTGTCGCCCAAGCTCAAGCGCCCGCGCCTTGTGTCATCATCACCGAGCATGAACGAAAATGCTTATACAACCCGCCAAATAGCGTTCTTGCAGGCCATGCTGTCGCCAGCCATGGACATTGACGGCGGCCGCAATGGCCCCGGTTTTAAGCGCAAACTGGAGCTCTGGAGGCGGTACACGGCGCTCTTCGCGCTCCACGACTTCCGAATGAAAACCTGCGACGTGGTGACGACCGACTGCGTGACGATCGTGCGTACACGAGGAGAGTTCTCGATGCGCGTGACACAGGCGACCGTCGCTGAGCTCTTTCCGCATGTACTGCGATCCAATAACAAGCTCAAGCGACAGCGGCTGCTCAACCGCATCCTCGGCCAAGAGCTCACGTGTCCGTGCGCGATCGACCTGTACTTTGACGCCCAGGCCCGCGTTGTGCGGTACGACGAAGCCACGGACTTTGTGCGAGCGTTCAGCGCTGTGGTTCGAGATCCGACGGATTTGGTGGCGCTCTTCCACGGCGCGTTGATCTGGGAAGCCAAACTCGTGGACCCACGAGCGTCGATAGGAGAACAAGAACAAAGTGACTGTACCAGCAACGCGTCGACGACTCCGTCGTCATCTCCAGGGTCATCGCCCACAAACGCTACGGCCTCAAGGTCTAGTATTGAAGCAACGCGTGAAGATCGAAGAGATACAAAGCAAAAGCCGAAACGCTACAGCATGAGCTTTCTGCTAAACCACGACGCGCTGCTGGGCAGGAGTAGTGCCCATGAGAGCGTTGCGGAATTGTGAGGAAGAACGATAACGATAACAAGAAGAACATGTGAGTTCGCGGTGACTCAGCCAGCCACCTGTTGCATTATGCGAGGCGCTGTCTAAGCTTCCGTGGTCTCTGTGAGAGGAATGACTAGTTAGAATCCGGAGTTTGGCTCGTTCACGTCACTGTGGATTCCCAGAGGAGGATGCAAACCGCTCGGTGAGTTGCGCCACTCACTGAGTTGAAGTGGCCCAGAAGAAGCGTGCAGTCATCAGGCTCATGGTGTGGTGGTCGCTCTGGTGCATTGTCGTGAACGAAGGTTGACCCATCCCAGTGTAGATGTCGACCCCAATGTTCTTGTCTCCACATTGGTGACATCATCTGAAGAGCCCTAGGCAGTCACGCACCACCGGACTCGGTAGAACTCGAAAACCCGAGCACTTTCTCGCCAAGAAGAGCAACAGCAAGTGGCTACGGCGCGATGACCAGCATCTGGGTTGTCTCCTACGTGCTCAAGAGCGTGGCACGAAGCGACCTCCCCGGGGCGTATATACTCAAGAGCTGGCCCTCGGTGCAAGCCTTGTGATGGATGGTGGTTAGTTACCAGCGAGTATCTGGTACAAACCTCATGGGGACCATGAATATGAGCAGATAGATATACACACAACAATGTTTGCTAAATCTAGTAGGTATTAGATGAATATGGAATGGAGCTAGCTGAGCTGTACTAGACACAAGTCTTGATGTGTCGAATACTCTGGTCTTGATCTTCTTTCGTCGCTCTTAGTGCATCAACTTCATGTCTTTAAAGTCCGGCTGACCGTACATCTTCTTGCCGGCGCCCGTGCAGTTGATGATCGCCTCGCGCGCGTACACACGCATTTGTGTCTCGTACGCCGCGATGGCCTCAACGCCCACGCCGTACTCCAAGATGCTCGCGAGCAGAACGTTGGCGTCCTGCAGCGCCACGTTAGCGCCGATGCCCGCAGGCGTCATGGCGTGGATCGCGTCGCCCATGACCGTCACTCCCGTGGACGTCCAGTGCTTGAGCTCGGGCGACATGCTCGAGACGCTGATGAACGAACAGAGGTCACGCTCCTGGAGCTCAAAGAGCGCGCGCACGCTCGGGTGCCAGTCGTGCGTGACCTCAAGCGAGAGCTCGGCCACTTGTTGTGGACTGAGCGCGAGCGTCTCCTTATCGCCGCGGCCCTGGGTCTGGAAGTGGTCCGAGCGACTGATGAGCACCCAGTAGATGTAGTCCTGGACGCTGGGCAGGTGGGGCGACAGGTCGTGCGGGTTGCCCTGCGTAAACCGGATAGGCTCGAGGAAGAGCGACATGTGTGGCTCCTTGTTCGTCAGCAGCGTCGTACTCTTGAGCGCCGGCGCTGGGAACGCGGCCTCGATCGCCGGTGTAAGTAGCGTCTTGCCGTAGATCGCGCGTCCGTCCGTGTCCAGCAGCTGTGTTGCGTCCGCGAGATACTGCTTGCGCACGCGCGAGTACGTGCCGTCAACGCCCACGAGTACGCTGCCGAGTGCCTGGTGGCCGTTGTCGAACGTCACCTGGACGCGGCCGTCAGCCAGCACTTCGTACTCCTTGAACGCCATGCCGAACTGGAGCTCCTTTTCGCTCAGGTCTGTGAGCAGCACGGAGCGCAGCACGAGGCGGTCGACTGTGAAGACGCGGGTCGGGTCGCGGTTCGAGCGTGGGGGCGTCCACGATGGCGGATCAGTGGACTTCGAATCGCTTGGACTGGTGTCAGGGTTTGCTGGCGATGGCGACGGTGGAGGACCCTGGCCAGGTCCAGGGCGCACAGCCTCAGCGGTCTTTGGGTCCAGGAACGTGAATCCAGGCCTGAACTCAGCCGTGGACTTGCGGAAGAGCTCGAGGATGTCGGGCGAGAGGCTCGCTTCGAGCGCCGAGTAGCCCTCGTGCGTGATACGGAGGCGGTAGCCCTGGGTGCGGTACGTCGGCGTCGGATCGCGCTCAAAGACTGTGAACGGGATGCCGTGCTTCTTGAGCCCTTGGGCGAGACAGAGACCACCGATGCCGCCGCCGACGATGAGCACGTGCGGCTCGGCAGCTTGATTGAATGGGGCTTGGAACGAAGAGCTCATGCTTGGGGAGATGAGGTGCTTGGGCTTGTGTTGGAAATGAAGTGGCGCTTGTGATGCTTGTGGTGAATTTGAAAGTGAGAATTGCAAGTGGCTGAGTGGAACAAGGGGCTGCCGTAGCGGAATGAGGCATTGAAAGACCTCACGCCCAGTTGCAGACTGGGGTTGTTGAAGCAATAATTTACCGATTCCCAACTTGTTCCCAACAACCTAATCCTATCGTGGATTTAAATGTGTTGCTAATTTGAAACGATTTAGAGTAAATCGAAGCAATTATTCTATTCCCAACAGAGCGTATTTCGAATCTCCTCTCACTCCTACTCTGTGTGCAGTCCAAAAAGGGGTTCTTTTTCGACTCTAACCAGTAGGCATCTGATCAATGACAAATCCCATTCCATCGCGCAAGTTCGGCTCCCTGCGTCGCCTCACGCGGCTCTTTGTGGTGGTGTACTCGTTTATTTTGCCTAGCAGCATGTTCTCAGCTAAAACAACGACAGGTTAACATGGCAACGTTTTATGACCAAGTGCCATTCCAAACAGAGTACAGTGACCATACAAACACTGAGTGAGTGGATGATTTCGAATAAAGGTATTTATCCTACAATAATGGCGTGGGAGTGGGTACACTTTGACACGCAAACGTGTATTTATTTTTAGAGGTGTTGTTTATCTTGTGAGGTGTGTAGACATGTTTTATTAACATCAACAACTTACTAAGGGTACAGAATTTGACAGGATATTGGGAGTAAACCGTGAGATAGACGCACTGCTTACGCCCAAAAGACCACCACTCTGGGTAACGTCAACGGAATGACCGTCTCACGTCTAGTCTAAGCAGATCCGTTGAGTCTACAGTATGGTGAGCAATCAGCTCGGAGCAACGCACTGATTGCTCCGTTGGCGTTTGAGTTTGCCTTCGCTTTCAGAAAATGCTTGGCTCTCTCACTCTTTCACGCACATCGCACATCACAGACTAGACGTTAACGCAGCAATCTCCAGCTCACTGCGACCTCAATGCTTGTTTTTCAGATCCCTCCTCCATTCAGCTCAAGCTTCAGCACGAAGTGGTTTATCGAACTCACACGCCACCAATTGCTCCACTCACGCCTCTCATTAGCTTGAGCAATCAAAGACTCGTCAAGATGCTCTTGCACCGACAACTTGCGAGTTGCTTGATGCTGCCTTGAGTCCAACGCCTGGACAAGCGCACCAGATCTCTCCACCAGTGAGTTGCGAAAATGATGACCCTCGAAACTTTGAGACTGATCGCAATCCTCCAAGAAGAATCTGCACGCGTTGACACATTCTAGATACCTTCCTTTGAGCGCCTCGCATGTGTATCACAATCACAACCATGTCCCTCTATTAATCACTGTGTGCTGGAGCTTGCCCTGGTACTGGCGCAGCGTAGACTGCCCGTTGCTGTTGCTGTTGTTGTCCCTCGATCGGGTTGACGCTGAATACGAGCACTTCGTACGTCTGGCCTGGAGAATCCCCTCGTTGGTGCACATCTGGAATCACAACCTCCGAGACTTGTCCTGGAGCTCTAAAGTACATACTGCCATTGGTGCTCATCCGATAAGCATCGTCATCGTCGACTTCATCTTGATCGTCTCTCTCGAGCCGAGGGTGCGCATTCTTGCGATACACCTTGGTGGCGACCATAAGCGCGAGTCCCAGGCCCAGCACACAGATGAAGAAAACCATGCCGGTCATAATACCAGACCACGCACTTGAGGATGAAGCTGAGGACGCAGTTATTGACGTCGCTGGTGCTAACGACGGTGTCGATGGGGATGGTGTTGGAGTCACTGATGGGGCCGGAGTTGAGCTTTCTGGATAATGGAAAAGAGCAACAGGCTATTAGAATCCGGTAAGCCTTGATATTTTGAATAGGAATACTCAAGTACTTACTGGGCTTCTTCGTTGCCACGGTCGTTGATGACCGGGTGCCCTCGACTGAAGCCGAGGCCGAACCTGAACCGGACAAGAACGAACAGTTTGCTGTTTGAAAATGAAGGTATGAGCACGCGTTTAGCACTAGCGCCTGCGAATGAAGGTACTGCAACACAGGCATTCATGCAACATGCAGACTTACAGCAATCGATTGCGTTAAAGGGGCACGTCCTGAGATCGCCCATGAAGTTGTAGGTGATGACCTTGTGCTCGTCTTGTTTCTGCAAGAAGCACATGCTGCACACACAGGCATCCTCGCGACTGATTAACGAGCTGTCGAGCGTATTTACGCATTCGCAAAGCGAACCAGTGACTTTGAAGCCGTAGACTGTCGGTGTGGAGCAGATGGATGGACACGAGTGCTGGAGGTCGTTGTCGACGGCGGCTGCCACAGCCGAGATGCCATCGACGCGCTGCAAGAGGACTGCAAGCAGCAGCAGCGCAGTCGTCGCCGCCACAAGCCGCCTCATCATCACCATCGCAATGGAGAACTGAGAGCGCGAGTGGAGCAACAACAGACGAGCGCAGCACTGGAGGGATAGGCCGTCCAGTTCAGTCTCGCCTCTCTCGAGCCCATGAAAAAGCGCACCTACTATCGGCTGATTGGCTCGTGAAATAATCACCCGGTCGTCCGTTTGAAGAGATCGATCCCACTCGCTGGAGATATTACGTGATTTCAGAACCATGAGACGCGAGCACTGAAGGTGTTGATACCAAGACCCGACGGCGCCTTTGCGCCTGTGACAAGAGGCTGCAAAAATTAGACAAATGGGTCATCAATCTCACAAAATTCAGATAAAACCACATGTATCATTGAGTTGAGTGATTAGTTTACGAGCGATGGCCGACGAGCGGTTTGTCGATGCCCCAGACGCCCGAGATCTCTTCCCACTGCGCGGGCGTGATGCTGATAATGCTCTGTGCCTGGGCCGGAATGCTCTCCTCCGCCCGCCCTTCGTGGTTCTCTACAACGCAACAAACCAAGAGCTAAAAGTCAGAATGCGAGGCTCAAGCATCTTCACGATAAATCAACATCTTCGTACCGAGGTACGGGAGCCCGCTGTTGTCAATGCCGATCTCGACGGCGCCATTGCGCACCAGGAACGACATGTCGAACAGGTTCTCGACCGTCTGGGCACATGTATGAGAGAACCATATAATGAGTTAGTCCACCATATCAGGCTGGCGTACACAGAGTCACAAGTGTAAATGTCATTGTACCTGCGTGAAGCTTGTCGGGTTCACGACGACGTCAAACAGGTGCTTCTTTCGAGTCTCCTGCATCGTGTTCTGCAGCACCTCGAGGCGGCGCGCCTGGGCATCCTTGCGGTCTGTCTGTAATATCCAACAGCACACACAGCGACACGCTTAGCGAAGCCTGCACAATGACTCCATCCATCCAACAGCAACATAAACGTCTCGTACCTTGCTCGTGTATTCGCTCGGTTTGGCCTCCTGTGCGTCGTCGTCGTCCTTTGCGCGGCGCGCCTTCTTGCGCTCTTTGCGCACCACCTGCGTGTCCATTAGGCCAAAGAGGAAGCTGATCTCTGGTGCTGAGCGGAAGCATGCGCCGGCGGCAGAGCCCAGCGTGGCCCAGTCGAACTGCGCCTCCGAGCCGCACGCTTGGCGGGTCGCGCGGATCAAGTCGGTCACATCGTACTGTCATTATCATTACCAGACGGTTAACATCACTATCACAATGCCAGCACAAGCATACATAGCGTCATACCTTGGTGAGGTCACTGGCGCCGAGCGCCTGGCTCTGCTTGGCGACGGCCGAGTTAAGCTCGTCGAGGTTGGACGCGTCGAGATTCGCCTCGCGCGGGTAGCAGACGCTGTCGTAGATCTGGTCGAGCTGCTGCGTGGTCTCCTGGAACGTGTCGGTCGTGAGCTTCGCGAGGTCGTTCGCGCTCTCCTTCATCGTCGTGAGCAGCTCGCGCTGCTTGTAGCGCACCTGCCGCCGGTCCTTCTCCGTCAGCTGCGAGTTCTCGAGGAAGCCGCGCTTGCGCGCCTTCTTCACGCGCGCGGCCGCATCGTGGCGCTGGCGCTTGCGGCTCGCGGCTTCTTCTTCGTCCTGCTGCTCGTCGCGGCGGCGCTGGCGCTCGTCCCCGGACTCGACCTCATCGTCTTCTTCTTCGTGTGTTCGCATTACGCTTCCTGTGATTTTCGGATTAGTGTCGATGGCCAGTGACTTGGTTTCACTATGGGCCGAAAACGAATTTGCGCGCGAAAAAATAGAGTAAGTCGAGACCAGCACTCTTTACGATGATGTGGACCACACACTGAACATTGGGCTAGTGTCAACTTGGACTGTGGCTTCAAAGGGTACTAGTATTTCTTCGAGTGGAACAAGTTCTCCTTAGAAGCCACTGGTTAAAGGCTAGCGTCTGCATTGATCGCAAGTTGTTACGGCACTTTAATGAAGAAGCCTTTGATGACTTTGGTTTGGCTCGTCCCCTCACATAGCGATCTCCACACAAAATAGGGACTTCCACCCCAATACTAGCCGTTTGAATTTTTACGAGATTTGGTGAATATTCACCAAATCTGTAAACGTACGACACAATCGATACTTTAGAGCATCCCCAGCGATTCACGGTAAACGGCACATTAAACAGAATTCCTCTCTAATTTGATAAAATTTAATGTAAAGCGGTAATTTATTTCTCCACTGGCTTACGGTAACGGCAAATTGTGCTGGAAACACGGTAAAAATTGCCGTCGGCACGGCAAATTCGCCCAATATACCGTGCCAACGTCAAAGTTTTGGTAAACGTTTTTGAGAGGTTTTAGCGTTGTAGACGATCATTTTTGAGACGGTCGACCATTTGGCTTGCTGCTTTTCGCGCAAGACAGACAAGAGTGAGCAGTTAGACCAACAGCTTCAGCCAGCTGAGCAGCTCGATGCTCCTATTCTCATTGATTAAGAGTCTGTCACTGTCTGATAATATTGTGTTGTATTGCAATTCAAAGGTACTCAAAGTGAAAGCGAATGCGCTCCTGTCGTCTATGGGCCCGCTTGCTGCAATCAAAGCAATGCTCTCATGTGCGGCGGTGCTGCAAAATAGCCAGCGACTAACGATCAACTTGCTGCTGACAGCCAGCCTCATTGCAGAATAAGCCTCCGAGCAAATAGCTCCTCACCGCTCATCGAACTCCTCCATCCAGCCACCATGAACAAGTTCTTCGTTTACGCTATCTGGCTTCTCGCAGCAGCTACAGTTGACAGCGTGGTGACCCCAGCAAGTTCGATGACCCTCGTCAACCCTCCAGCTATTGGGAGCCCAGCAGTCTCATCCAACGCGAAGTCCGTCACTCACAAAGCTGAATACCGACCGAGCAGCAGTCCATCTTCGCCTACTCCTTCGTCTGGCACTCCTGGCAGCGGCCCTCAGTTGGGGAATCAAGGAGTAGTGGTGAAATCCCTCCTATCAGGAGACTCGGCCGAGTCGAGCAAGCTCAAGACCGTTGACGCGACGTCAGCTCACGTGGGAAAGTCGAACTTCACGAAATCCTCTGCGAATGGCACTGCAGAAACGAAGTGGAAGAGAAATTCAGCTGACTCCGTAGGCGCTGGCGGCGATGTGGCGAAGCTTCCGAAGACAAGATCTGCGAACAAGACGACTGCCAGCAATATGAGGACAGCGGAGGTCTCGGCCGGCGAAGAAGGCGAATCGGATGGACAGCAGAAGATGACCGCGGGAGACGTGATCGTCAAGGGAACGTCTGCGCCTACACCCAAGACGACCTCAGCCGCCGTCTCCACGCGCGCCACGTCTTCACACGCGGAGTTTATCACGCTCAGCGCCGTGCTCGTGTCGGCAATCGCGACGTTGACGTGGTAGAGAAGGCTTATTTTCCGGCGACCTGTTCCTGTTCATCATAGACGCATGCATCTTCATTTCTCTTGCCACAGTGCCGTTAACTCGCAGGCAGCATACAAGACCGACAGCGCATCGCCACAGGAGATCATGGAGAGCGAGCGTAAGAGACGTGCACGCGAATGAGCGTGGATCAGCAATGTGCATATGAAGTGTTGCTGTCAGAACGCTGCAATTGCAACTTGACTGTACACAGTGTGATCTGATCAAGTATCGGTATAGCGTTACAGCAAAGTTCAACTCAACGTTTACAATCAACAATAAAGCTAAATATCGGTATACCGGTAAAATCTATACAGACTAGACGAAACATACAAATACGAATCGTGATTAATTTACACATTTTGAGTGATTTGTTTAAGGGATGTTTCTTCAACTTTCAAAGTTTTATTTATGGATATTTTGTGCTTAAGATTGCATTTATTGGCTTAATAAATGAACTATCCTCTCCTCTATGATCTTTTGTTGCTTTAAACCAAAGATTCATTTCCATAGTGATGAAAGCGTGGGGTGGAGCTCTCTAGCGAGGCTGGCGATCCAATGACGTCCCTTTCGCACCATACGAGTGTTGTCTCGTAGTCAAGACCTTTCATGCAGTAATGCGTACACAATGCGGCCCATTTCGAAAGCGCCTAGTCAAACGGTGACTCGATACGCACCCGTTCATTCATTTACATAGACACATGAGCAAGAAGGCGCCAGCCTGAATGAAATACATTGAAATCTTTCTATTGACTAATAGTCTTGTCAACATTCACTTGAAGCTGCTGCACAAAGGCTTCTATAGATCCGGCACGGCGTAGGTCTTCTTGAACGCGATTGGATGCGCCTCGAGCGCGTGGTCGATGTTGGCGAAGCGGTGGCCGAAGCGCGCGTACCACTTGACTGTGCGTCTCAAACCGTCCTGCCACGACACCTTCTCTTCCCAGCCGAGCGCACGCAGCTTGGCCGCGTCGATCGTGTACCGGAAGTCGTTGAACGGTCGGTCGCTCACATAGGAGATCAGCGGATGATGGTTCGTCCCATGGCCAACAATGTTGGGCTTCATGATCTTCAGCAGGTCCAACGCCACCTGGCGGTTGGACACCTCGTTCGAGCCGCCAATGTTGTACACGTGGCCGATCTCGCCCCTGTGCAAGATCACGTCAAAGGCCGCCACAACGTCCGAGATGTAGAGGTAGTTGCGCGTGTGTTGACCGCTGGCGCCGTGGATCGTCACGGGCCGGCCGCGCGCCAGCTGGTTGATGAACTTGGGGATCAGCTTCTCCGGGTACTGCTGCGGTCCGTACACGTTGTTACTGCGCGTGATGACCGTCGGCAGCTTGAACGACCGCTGGTACGCCTTGACGAGGAACTCGGCGCCGGCCTTCGACGCCGCGTATGGGTTCGTCGGCTCCAGCACGTGGTCTTCCGTCATCGCAGGCGTCTCGGTCGCGCCTTCGCCGTACACCTCGTCCGTGCTCACGTGCACGAAGCGCTTGATCTTCCCATGTATGCGCGCGGCCTCGAGTAGCACGTGCGTGCCCAGGATGTTCGTCTGGCTGAACGCGATCGAGTTCCCGAACGAGTTGTCCACGTGCGACTGCGCCGCGAAGTGCAAGATCGTGTCGATCTGCTCCGTCTGCAGCACGTACGCCACCAGGTCCGCGCTCAAGATGCTGCCTTTGATGAACTTGTAGTTGCGCGGCAAACGCGCGCGCAGTTCGCTGGCCGCGTCCAGCTGGTCCCACTCGCAGAAGCTCCCGCGCAGCCGCGTACCCACGTCGTCGTCCTCCAAGTCTTCATCGCTGTCGTCAGTAACAGCGCAAGTGCCGAGAGCTACTGATACATCGTCACCACTTGTACTACTGCCGACACTTGGAGACGCCGGCCGCGAGATGGCCGTGTGCACGTTGTGCACGCACGAGCAGTAGTCGAGCGAGTCGAGGTTCACGATATAGTACAGCGGGTAACGCTTGACGAGGTGCGTGACTACATGCGAGCCGATGAAGCCTGCGCCGCCTGTCACCAGCACGCGCTTCTCATACGTAGGCTGCTCCTGGTCTGCTGATGTCGACATGGAGCTCTTGGTGCTGGTGCTGCTCGTCGCGTCCGCCATTTTGCTTCTCAAAACACTCGTCGGGTCACGCGAAATGGCTCACTGGCATTACAGTTGATTCCGTCACGAGTGCGTCCACCGTTTGCTGCTGCCGCTACGCTGCACACGGCGCTTCTCGACGTCGTTCGGATGTGTTCTCTCGGACACAATCGACCGATTGGATGAGCTTGTCATTTTGCGGCGTGACGCGAATGACACGCGTCAGGAATGTCCAAAATTTACATTTGAGCCTACTGATTGGCTGAAACAAACTATTTTTAACCAATGTTACAACTTCCCGCCAAAAGCAGCATTTCGAGCAATTTTTTTTACCAATGTCAATTTCAGGTCACGAATACAATCTCGATAGCTGCTCGTCATGAGCGAGAAGCTCTTCGCGGGGCTCTGCATCTGCACGACGGGGCTAGAGGTGCACGTCAAGGTGGGCAGCGCTACTTAGCACATGCAAACATGGCACACTCAACCTGAGCTGCTATCATGTGGCTAACTGTGAAGAACGCAGGAGCAAATCCGCAAGATCGTGCTCGCGTGCGGCGGCGCGTTCGATGACGACCTGGCGCTGGACACGACGACCCACCTGATCGCAGACGCCGTTGGCTCGCAAAAACATCGCGTACGTTACAGCAACTGCGTGCCTATAAAATCTGTCTGGCAATGTAGCTGAGCTTAGTGTTCGCGTGTGCATTCATTGATTACAGGCAGCCGAGGCGCACAATTTGCAGATCGCGGCGCCGAAATGGATCTTTGAAAGCTTTCGAGCACATGCGCTGCTGGACATTGTGTCGTTCCGACTGCGCACTCTGGAAGGGCTGGTGATCTGCACGACGGGACTCGCTGCGCAGTCGCGCGACCAGGTCGAGCGCATGGCGGTCATGCACGGCGCGCAGTACGACCCGAACCTGGAAGTGGGCTACACGAGCGTGCTCATCGCGCAGCGATCTGGTGGTGCAAAGTACGACGCATGTGTGGATCACGGCATTCCTGTTGTACATATCTCGTGGCTGCACGCGTGCGTGGAAAACCAGACGCTGCTCGACGAGTCCGAGTTTGCGCTCGAGAAGATCCTGCGGCCGAGTCGCTTGTTCTCGCAACTGAAGGAGGAGGTGCAGCAGGTGACGACAGCGCTACCACAACTGCTCAGGAGATACAGAAGACAGCACAAGAATGATGCAGATAGAAGTCCTGACTCAGATGATGAGAGAGATAGCAGTGACGAGGAGGTCGAGTGGATGGAGCTATTCGACAGCTGCATCTTCCACCTGGTCGGATTTCCAGCGAAGATGGAGGCGTCGCTGCAGCAGCTCATCCGCACGAGCATGGGCACGATATATTACGAGCTGAGCACGTCCCATGTGACGCACGTGCTCGTGAGTCCGTCGCTGCGGGATCTGAACGTGCTCGCGCGGCTCGAAGAGCAGGTCGCAATGGACAGCGCGGACGGCCACATCCACTTTGTGTCGGCCAAGTGGCTCCTCGACAGCGTCAAGTGTCTGCGCATCGAGCCCGAAGAGCTGTACCCGGTCGAGGTGGACACTGAGCATGAAATTCCTCAGCCACCACCAGTTCCATTCACAGCACCAGCATACACGCCAAGTGCCGCTGACACGACGGTGGATGCCTCGTTCGACCAGCTCCCAGACGTAGAGGACGTCTACCAGGATTCACACAACAGCGCGGAGCAGCATGACGAGCCTGGTACAACAGTGAGTGCCCGTGAGCATGATCTCCATAGTAAGAACAATTACACTCAGCGGCTGTTCAGTGACTGCGCGTTCCTGCTGCTCTGTCGCGACCCGGACGACCGCCACCTGATCAAGCCCATGGTGAAGCAGATCCAAAAGCAGAGCAGCGCTCAGGCGATCGCACTCAACTTCCAGGACCTCGCGCACTTGGACGTGAGCCAGTTTGCGTTCATCACGCACATCGTTATCTGCAACGGTGTGGACCTGGACGCCGACGTCGCGATGCAGGTCGAGCAGCAGCTCTCGAGCCTCAAGGATGGTGATGGGGCAAATGATCACAGTACCATTACTACCAACCCTCGCAAGCGCCACCGGAGAGTGACGTTCGTCTCGGATCTCTGGGTCAACTGCTGCCTGGCAGCGCAGGTGAAGCTCTCGCACCAGGCGCACGAGCTCTTCTCGCTCACGGTGCACCAGACACGCTCCATGTTCTCGCTGCCGCTACCGCTCGTGTGCTTCCACAAGGTGCGCGCAAGCACGTCCGTGTACGTGGGCGTGGACCGCCTCGTGGTCATGGAGCTGCTTCGGCTTGCAGGCGCGCAGGCCACAAGTAAGATGAGCAAGCGCAACACGCACCTCATCTGCCTCAAGCCCATCGGCATGAAGTACGAGAAGGCCAAGGAGTGGGGGCTCACGATCGTCACGGCGCGTTGGCTCATCCAGAGCATGATGCAGGGCACGCTTCTAGACGCCAACGCTGAGGAGTTCCAAGTGCGCGACAACGCGGCAGGGAATAGTGGTGAGGCTGGAGAACACAACGGTGATATCGAGATGGGGAATTCGCAACAGGACTATGAGGAATGAAGTGCTACACCAGTAGAATGTGATCTGGAAATGCTGTTCGAATAGAGTTGACTAGATACCTCTCGTGAGAACTCTGAGACACCATGAAGCAGATTGCTATCCGATGAAGGTACGAGGGCAACCTGGAGTGTGCTAAAGGTGTATGTGGCAGAGAAGTGCGGCTTTTGCTGAAGCGCTTGAAGGTGCACGAGTAACTTGAGCGTCCCCTTTGGAGTAACAAGGCTTTAGCATGAAAGCAGTTTGAATTTGTTCCAATCCATAGTTGTTATTGAAATCACTGAGCATACTTGAATCGTTTACTTACTCACGGTGCGTCACGATGCCTTCCCTGCGAATAGCAAACTCACGAGAAGAACTTGCCCACGACGTCGCGCACGCTGGCGTCGCTCGCGTCGTTGGGTAGTGTCACGCGCAGCAGTGGGTCGGCCTCCATCTCACGCTCGATCGCGAAGCGCGCGTTGTCGTTGCGCGCCCAAGCGCGTCGCGCGACGCCGTTGTTTACGTCCCAGCCGAGCATCGAGCCGGCCTTGTCACCCGCCGCCTTCGATCCGTCGAGCACCATGCCGAAGCCGCCGTTCATGACTTCGCCCCAGCCGACACCGCCGCCATTGTGGATGGCCACCCACGTGGCCCCGCGAGCCGCATCGCCGATGACGTTGTGGATCGCCATGTCGGCGCAGAACGCCGAGCCGTCGTACACGTTCGAGGTTTCGCGGAACGGCGAGTCCGTGCCGCTCACGTCGTGGTGGTCGCGGCTGAGGATGATCGGCGCCGAGATCTCGCCGCGCGCGATCGCGTCGTTGAACGCTAGCGCGATTTTTTGCCGGCCCTCGCGGTCGGCGTACAGGATGCGCGCCTGAGAGCCCACGACGAGTTGGTTCTCCTCGGCCGACTCAATCCAGCGGATGTTGTCTCGCAGTTGGTCGGCCACACGAGGCGGGGCCTTCTCCAGCAGCTGCTTGAGGATCTTCGCTGCGATCTCGTCGGTCTTGCGCAGGTCCGACGGGAGACCGGACGAGCAGACCCAGCGGAAGGGGCCAAAGCCCAGCGAGAAGATGTCACCCATGATGTCCTGCACGTACGACGGGTACTTGAATGGACTTGCGGGGCTGTTCTCCGGATCCAGCAGGATGTTCGCGCCCGCGCGCTTGGACTCAAGCAGGAACGAGTTGCCGTAGTCCCAGAAGCGCATGCCGCGCGCCGTGAGGCGGTTCACAGCGTCCACGTGGCGCCGAAGACTCTCCTGCACGAGCGTCTTGAAGTGCTCCGGGTCCTTGATCATCAGCTCCTGGGACTCCTCGAACGTGAGCTGCACGGGGTAGTAGCCGCCATTGTACGGGTTGTGCAGCGACGTCTGGTCCGAGCCAAGCTCCACGAGCAGCTCGCCCTTCTCGGCCTCGTCGGCCAGTCGCTCCCAGAGTGTGACGATGTTGCCGTGGTACGCGATGCTCACGGCCGTCTTCTCGTCACGCGCTCGGCGAATGCGCTCAATGCAGGCGTCGAGGTCCTTCGCGACCTCGTCCACCCAGCCCTGCTCGTGGCGCTTCTTGACCGCCGACGCGTCGATCTCCGCAGTGACCGAGATCGCGCCAGAGATGACGCCGGCCTTGGGCTGCGCGCCGCTCATGCCGCCGAGGCCGGAAGAGACGTACACGACGCCGCTCATGCTCTGCTTGTTGAGGTACTTGCGACAGGCGTTGAGCACCGTGATGGTCGTGCCGTGCACGATGCCCTGCGGGCCAATGTAGCAGTAGCTTCCGGCCGTCATCTGGCCGTACTGCGAGTTGCCCATGGCGTAGAGCTTGTCGTACATCTCGCGCGTCGAGTAGTTGGGGATCATCATGCCGTTCGTGATGATCACGCGCGGCGCCTCGGGCTTGCTGGGAAACAGTCCCATCGGGTGGCCCGAGTACATCACGAGTGTCTGGTCCTCGGTCATCTGCGAGAGGTAGTGCATCACGAGGTGGTACTGCGCCCAGTTCTGGAACACGCTGCCGTTACCGCCGTACGTCACGAGGTGGTTCGGGAACTGCGCCACGCGGCGATCCAGGTTGTTCATGATCATGAGCATGACGGCAGCCGCCTGCTTGCACTTGACCGGGTACGCCTCAATCGGGTACGCCTTCATCTCGTACGCCACGGGACGGAATCTAATGAAACACATACACAGTACCTATGCGTGTGAGCCCAAATTACGACGCAAATCGATACAGATACAGAATAAAAGAAGCGCACCTGTGCATGTAGATGTGGCCTTCGTCCTTGAGCTCCTGCGCGAACTCTGGCGCGAGCACGTCGTGCTGATGCGACGGGAAGTAGCGCAGCGCGTTCTGCACCGCGAGCACGAGCTCGTCCTGCGAGAGCGCGACACGGCGGCGAGGGGCGTTCGGGATGCTCTTGTCCGGGTGCGCGCCCGGGTGCACGGGGAGGTCAGCTGGGATGCCCACGCGCAGGCTGCTGAGGTCCACTGCTGCCATTGTGATGCTGGTGATGTTGATGTTGATGTTGTGCTGATGCGCTTGTGGCTCGTGGAGGCAGGTTGCGGAATGAGCAGCTCCGTTGTTCTCATTCTCATGGATGCATCTTTTTGTTTTGACTGTTCGTTGATGGGATGGCGAGGTCAGCAGGCACGTCGGCAAACGCTTTTATCAAGACGATGATTTCATAAGGTCAAGATAAGAGTGTGCTTAGATATTAAATCCTTGAGCACTGCTTGCATGGAAATGATATCGAATCATGAGACAGAAAAAGAAATGCATTGGTTTGGTGACATGATGGGATTAGCAGGCTGATTAGACGTGGCTGATCGTCATTGATGTTTGCAATAAAGGTTGTGCTGGTGCGGCGAGGACTCGATCCTGCTCTTTGACCCAACGGCGGGCGCATCATGGTTTGACCCCACAGCTCTGGCTGCGCTTCCCGTACTACCAGCACATCGTGCTCGCGCAGGAGATCGACTGCTGCCGCGTGTTCAGCGCCTCGTCGCACGACATCGTCATCCGCGTGCCCACGTGCGTGGAGAACATCAGGGCGTGGCTCCACGGCGCCCACAGCCGTGCTCTTCCAGACACTGGACGCCTACGATTCGGGCGACGAGCACATCCGCTTCATACAGAGCGAGAACAAGCTGGATGAAGCCATCAAGGGCTGCATCGAGGTCGCCGACAGCGAGTTTGATTACACGTCTCAGACCACGCTGCTGCGCGCCGCGGCCTACGGCAAAGTGTTAGTGAACTCGGCCATGGACTCGTCGTCCGCGGGGACCATTGAGAGCGCGAACTCGCTGGACGCCGAGCTTTTCGTGGAGATGTGTCGCAAGAGCCGCGTGTTGAATGCGCTGCGCGAGCAGAACGTCGGATTTCCGTTGACCGTCGGCCAGTTCGACCGCCTGAGCCCCGAGATCGTGATCAGCGCCTCGTGACCATGCGCCACCACTTCCTGGCGCTCAAGATCTGCGAGTACATGAAAATCATGACGGACCGCGTGCTTGTGCACTGGGCGTGCGAGAAGGTCAAGGCCGCGACGTCGTTCAACTCCGTGCTGAGGTGGTCAATCTACTCGTTGAAGGCGTTCGTGAACGCGATCTTCTTGGTTTAGGACATCAGGTCCTTGTTGCGCTGCATCTCCAGGGCGTACTTGGTGTCGGTGATCGCGAAGAGCATCATGCGCTGCACGTAGGACACGACTGCACCGATCGCGATGATCTCAACTCAGGCACAAAATCCACCTCCTAATTCAACTATGCAAGCATAACACAAAGCTAAAAAGAATTTGACATAGTTAAAAAGTGTCTTGATATATATGAAAGGTTAAAAGTATATAAAAAGGTATATTTAAAAACTACGCTTCGTGTCTTTTCACCGTGTGAACATGGCCGAGCCTGATCGGTTTGATGCAACAACGCCGGCACCAAACCAGAATGCGGCACTGGACCGCCTCCACTGGCGGTAAACTCACGCAGGCGACATGCAGAGCCTTGGTGAGTGTACCGAAGTCGCGATTTCAAGAGCTCTCTGCATGGCCATGTCGCCAATGGGTCTCCCTCCATCGCTCCGTTCATTTCCACGCTGTCTCCATGACACTCAGCAGCGCAGCGGCCGCGTCGATCTCCTCCGATACCACACGCCAGCGACGGCTTACAACTTCAGCGGCTTGTTACGCTCAGCAGTCATTAACACAGTAACAGAGAGCGCACGGCGTCTCAATGACTCGCATGGACACGCCCACGAGCGCGCGAGTCGAGTTCTACGACCAGCGCGAGACGAAGGACGCCGAGGACGAGCCTAAGCGCCGTAGGTTCGTCCGCTGGATCAAGGCCAAGATCGGCATTCGCACGAGCATCAGCGCTGAAGAAGAACCGCAGCACGAACCCGCCAGTAGCTCGCAAATGCTGTCCAAGGCCTCGAGTTTGAGCCACTCGGACTCCCAGTTCATCAGCAGCGAGCACCGCGTGCACGTGATCATCATCGGTGCGGGCATCGGAGGCCTCTGTCTCGCCCAAGGTCTCAAGAAACACGGCATCCCGTTCACGGTCTTTGAGCGCGACCCATCGCCGAACTTCCGTACTCAAGGGTACCGTCTGCGCATCAACAGCTCGGGGTACGATGCGCTCAAGGCGAACCTGTTCCCAGAGGACTTTGAGGTGTTCCTCCGGTCAGCAGGTCATTTCCAGCCCGGGTACAAGTACGTGGACGCCCAGACCGGTCGTCAGGCTTCAGATAGTGCCGCGCCATCCAGTAGCAAGCCAGAGAACAGCAGCAGCAGCATAAGCAGCGTGTTCAGTACCGATCGTGCGATGCTGAGGACACTGCTACTCACGGACCTGAACGAGCACGAGATCCAGTACGGTCACGCGTTCAAGCGCTACGACGTGCTCACAAACGGCCGCGTCGAGGTCACTTTCGAGAACGGACGCGTCATCGAAGGCAGTGTGCTGATCGGCGCCGAGGGCACGACGTCTCGGGTACGACGGCAGTACATCCCCAAGTCCGCGACGCTGCTGGACACGGACAGCGGCGCGATCTATGGGAAGACACCCATCACCCCGGAGATCGCCGCGGTCTTCGCGACCGAGTGCACGACGATGGCTATGGGCGAGAACCCCAAGCTGTGCCTCGTCATCGAGCCGCTCTGCTCGGCCGACATCAACAAGACCGAGTTTGCCGAGGTTTCGTCGTCCCTCTCGGGCTTTCCCGACCTCGAGAACTACATCTGCTGGGTGCTCTTCGGCCGCGCAGACTCCTTTCAATCGAGTAGCGGTGAGCAGGATCTGTTCATGATGAGCCCAGGTGAAGTGGCGGTGCTCTCGTGCGAGATGACGCGGCACTGGGCGCCTCAGGTGCGCCAGGTGCTGCAGCAGCAGGCGCCCGAGTGGTGCTCTTTTCTCCGGATATCGACGACCTCACCCAAGATCACAGGCTGGGAACCATCGGTAGTGACCCTCCTGGGCGACGCAGTGCACACGATGGTGCCTGCGGGCATCGGCTGCAACACAGCGCTGCGTGACGCGCAGATGCTCGTCAAGTTCTTCCGCGAGTACGGCGTGGGGCTCAAGGCGGTCGCTGCCTACGAGCGCCAGATGCGCGAGTACGGGAGCGAGAACATTACTACGAGCCTGGAGGCGGGCAAGAAGATGTTTAACCTACCGCCGGTCGAGCAGATGCTCGTGGTGGCGCATTAGAGAGAGGTGGTATATCAACTCTGTCAACGATCGAAGTTGGCTGAAGAGTGTGACTATCATAGAGAACTTATTTAACAAGCTAGGCGTGTAGAGTAGAGATTTGCAAGAGCATGGATGAAAACATTGGCAATAGATGGCACACACAGCCCAGCATTGTTTGCAAATCCGAAGTATCCTCGTGTCAGGGTTCACAAAGACCTCGAGTGTTGGTTGCTGTGAGCGTCAACAGGCTGCTACCTCCCAAGGATTACTCCAGTGGACCATCGTGTCCAACCAAGATAAAGGGTGGACATACAGCTCCAAGCTCCAATGAGGTAGACGAAATCATAAATCAACATAAATACTGTAGGCAAAACCTACTGCTAACACGTGCCTAGCACTACCGCTGGTGCTACTCGTAACTTTCGGAGGCGATCCTCGTCATCCAAGCCTGCTCAACCTAATACATAACGGGCTGCATCTGCGCGACAGCAGGAAGCCCGAACATCTGCTTGCCCGCGTCAATGCTCACTTCGATCGCTTCGCGTCCGTAGTCGCGCATGCGGCGCTCGTAGGCTGCCACTGCATCAATACCCACGCCGTACTCCTTGAAGTAGTGCACGAGCGCGCGTGCGTCCTGGAGCGCAGTGTTACATCCAATGCCAGCGGGCACCATCGTGTGCACTGCGTCACCCAGGAGGGTCACGGGCGACGGTGTCCAGGGTTTGATGTCCGGCGAGGTCGTCGAAATGCGCAGGAACGAGCACCACTCGGGCGACTGGAACTGGAGAAGCTGGCGTACCTGGGGAGCCCAGTGGCGAGTCATCTCACACGAAAGGCCCGCCATCTCTGCTGGTGTCATTGAGAACAAATCTTGTACGCTGATGTCGTCGCGGACGTG
The DNA here is from genome assembly GCA_023334315.1 of Globisporangium alternatum. Taxonomy (NCBI): domain Eukaryota; phylum Oomycota; class Peronosporomycetes; order Pythiales; family Pythiaceae; genus Globisporangium; species Globisporangium alternatum. Next base: position 974 of record JAASGT010000331.1, on the reverse strand, counting down.
GAAGTGCTTGGCTCTCGCGATGAGCACCCAGCAGATGTAGCGCTGTAGATCGGGGAGTCCCGTCCACGAGCCCGACTCAAACTCTTGCGCGCTCACCTGCGTCGTGCAGCGTGGCTCCATGACGATCGACATCTTTGGGTTCTCGCTGATAATCATCGTCGTGCTCTCAGTCGCGAAGAAGCGCTCAATACCTGGTGTGATCGGCGTCTTGCCATAGATCGCCCCACTGTCCGTATCGAGCAGCGTGGCAGCGCGTGGAATGTACTGACGACGGACACGTGATGTCGTGCCGTCTGCACCGACCACAACGGCGCCTTCGACGCTGCGTCCGTTGTCAAAGTACACCTGCACCTGGCCATTCGGGAGCATCTCGTAGCGCGTGAATGCGTGGCCGTACCTGAGTTCGTTTTCGTTCAGGTCCGTGAGCAGCAGCGAGCGCAGCATCGCACGGTCGGCGCTGAAAAAGTGCTTGATACTGTTGGACTTGTGCGTGAACGGCGCATTCTCCGGTGCTGCGAGGCCCGTGTGCGCATCGACGTACTTGAACCCAGGCTGGAAGTTGCCCGCCGACCGGAGGAACACCTCAAAGTCCTCGGGGGTGAGGTTCGCTTTGAGCGCCTTGTACCCCGAGCTGTTGATGCGCAGACGGTACCCTTGAGTACGGAAGTTCGGCGATGGGTCGCGCTCAAAGACCGTGAACGGGATGCCGTGTTTCTTGAGACCTTGGGCGAGACAGAGGCCGCCGATGCCCGCGCCGATGATGATCACGTGCTGCCGGTTGAGCTGACAGTAGCTGTGCTGGCTGTAGATCGAGGCGGCGGACTGGTCGAGAAATGGAATCGAAGGCGCCGAATGGATGCTCTAGGCTACGCTCGAGGTGAAATCGTGCGAGTCTTGCGAGTCGCGGCTGCTGTGAATGCTGCGCGTGCTGCTGCTGAGCTGTCGCCGCAGCTGCTCCTTCGTCGTTGGGTCCT
>JAASGT010000330.1:0-29594 GCA_023334315.1 Globisporangium alternatum | reverse complement strand
GGGATCATGGTCTGAACTTTATCCCTTTTTAGGTGTCTGCTCCATTTATTTAACATTTAATAAGGGTTGAGTGCCATAATAACGAGTGTAAACGCTCTGAATTAGAACAGTTTTGGACAAAATGGCTCGTGATCACAATACTACCCTTTGAGTAAAAAATGGGTGCAATGTTTACAAAAATCGCGCTCATCAACATGTGTTCTTGGTAATCACTTCCCACCATACGAACTTCAAGACTTCTTCCCACCATACAAACGTACAAACTCGCACCACAGGTTTCGATCGCAACGATGAATACTGTGATTGTGCCAATCAGGTTTCACGGACTCGAAGCTCATGAGCTTTAATCTCACTGCTGTCCATACATACCGAGGCTCTCAACGCGCTCTTCGGTTGACTCTCGCTCACGTAGAGCGACTGCGTGCTTAGCTCGAGACTGAAACAGCTCATTCGAAAGCATATCTCCAGCTTGCAGGACTAGTGTCGGTTGGATTGCTTTGTGTATTGTGTGGCTCGTATCATGCTGGGGAGACTAATCGCACCCCGTTTATACCCGTTCGTGGTTGGATCCTAAAGTTGACTATCGCGTGAGTGATCACCTCGGGCAAATCCGTCGGCCAGTGAATTTGTGAGTCACGTATCGCATCGTTGACGATGACAAACTCGGTGTGGCCTCGCCGTGATTCATCAAGGCTACGGTATCGTAGAATGCCTAATGAAACAATGGAGTTGCATTTGTAGTGGCAATTCCAAGCTCAGAAGCAACTTCGAACAACGACTTCGAACGGGTGGGTGGTCACGCTGACTTCCGACCAGAAGCCGTCATCAGCGGCAACTACTGAGACGCGTTCTGTCTACCAAGCGTTGAAGCATACTGTTGGCTTCCGTCTCTTCTCCTGCATTCCGATCAGAGGTCTCTTGCGAGGTTTCGATCCGTTGCTCTCGCAGTCGCCCGACTTCGTTGTGCCTTCCCACGTTTAACTTTCGCTTGGCGATTTCTTTCTGGATGCGAGTCATGCTGCAGCTTTATCCTTCGCGAGGATCTCGACATGCGTGTTGTGTAACTCCCGTGGTTTGCGCTCTTGTGCTCGGACTGCAAAAAGAAGTCACCTCGAAGTGCATCTGTATGTAAGCCGTTGCCACCTCTTAGTTCGCTGGACCCACTACAGAGTTACTCTTCTCACGCACAAGTCGGTTGCACGTCGTCCTTCTCGATGGTGGCGGTCACTCGCTCCTGACTCGCGTTGAGGTGTCGGCAGACGATCGCCATGAAGAGGTCGCCGTTGTTGTACGCCTGCGTAATCTTGATCTCGTTGAAGAGCGTCGGCGACGTCGGTGGCAAGTTGTAGCGGTGCACGCGCACGTGGCGCACGAGCACGCACTCCTTGCGGGTCTCGGGGTCCACGATCGACGTGATCGAGAGTCTAAGAGCCAAATTGCAAGGCCAGTTCGCACAAGTCAGTCAGTCTTAACACCAAGTCATGGATCCCTCAATGCACTACAAGTAGCTTACACGACGGAGATGTCTCGCCGCTGCCTCTCCTTGTCGCTAGTACTGGCGCTCCTAACCTCGGCGAAGCGGTCGTCGCTGTCGACAAAGTCGATCACGACAAGCCCCTGGTCGTCTGCTAGCGATGCGCTAAACACCGTGTTGCTCACGCTCTTAAACGGCGAGCCGCTCGAGTAGAGCAGCTGCGAGTAGTTGTGCATCGGTCCGAAGCTCTCAATCGGCTATGTGTTCGAAGAAGAGTTCATACACATTCCAGTTTTCGTTCAATCCCAACACCCAGCCTACTAGCACATACTAATGCATGACTCACCTTAATCACGTGCCGGACGTTGTAATGCGCGCCAAGCTCGGCGTCGAGGCTTCCGTAGTACTGCAGCACAGCATCAAAGACGCGCCGGATGCTCGCCTTCTCGATCTTGGAGATCGACACCGTTGAGAGGTACGTGAAATCGCGGTCCGCCGTGGTCGTTGTGGTCGTGTACGGCAGCAGCGGCGTCGCGCGGTGCACGAGGCCGTTCGTGAACTTGTCGACGAGCACCGGCGCGAGCTTGAGCGCCACGTCGCTGCGCACGATCAGTCTCTCTGTCCGCTCACTGTCAGTTACGAGTGAGGAGGGCAGATGGATCGGGTCGTGGATTGCCTCGAAAATCGCGAGGCTGTCGTGCGGCCGCAGCAGCGGCGACTCGGTGAGCTCCACTTGCACGGACGCCAGGTGGAGCTGCTGCAGCAGCAGCTGGTCGCGCAGCCGACGCTGCTCCTCCTCGTGCTTGGACGTGATCCAACGCTGCTTGGCCGCGAAGCACGCGACCTCCAGCAGCGACGGGTCCGCGATGCTCGTGCGCCACTTGTGCAGCAGCGCCTGGAACTGCGCCTCGAGTTTCACTTCTTCGGCGCGGAGCGAGCGTACGACGAACTATTGAAACACCAGTCCATTTGAGTATGCGTCACGGACACGTACAGGCTATCTATATAAATGTATGAAGATATGTACGCACCGCCTTGGACGGGGGTGACGACGGCGCGTCCGCGTTCGGTGGCCACTCAAAGTGGTCGTTCGCATCGTTGTCATAACCATCCCGATCATTACCAGCCGCAGCAGCGTTTATCGTCGTCAGCGCTCGGCTCTTGCGCTTGCCGGCAGCGTCGCGATTCTTGTAGGGTCCGCTCGTCCGATGTGGCTTGCGCGCGCGTGGCTCGAGTGCTGGTGCCCGTGAGCGGCGGTCGTTGCTGTGGTCGCTGTCGCTCGGCTGGGACGACGCCGTCGTTCGCATCATGCTGTGCTGAAGGCGGCTGGATGGAGAACGCCGCGTCTGACTGTGAGCTCCGCACTGAGAGGGAGGAATGAGGCTGAGGCGGCGAGCGATGGCGGGACTGCTGCTGCTGGTCTGATGGCGCGAGCTCACATGTTCAGCGAAGCGTGAACAGCGTGCGCGTGAGATGGGCGATGATTACAGCAGTTCGTAAAGCGGTACGACCATCAGCGTGATCAGGTGGTGCGGTTCCGCCTTACCTCTCTGATTAGCATAATGTGTGTCATATTGATATATTTAAAGACATCACAATACCTTTTTATAATGAGTAAATGGCAGTAACAAGTGAGGCTGAGGCACATCCAGCCGGCTATCGGATTAGAGAATGTAAAAGCGCTTGATCGTCTATTGTTCAGGTTGTCAATCGCGCGCAATATATTGGCATAGACAGGAAAACTTACGCTTCCGATTCCCACCATATCCATTCGAACCAGCATAAAGAAAATCAAACGCCTGTGTGAATACTGATCGACCAATGTCCTACGCATTGCTCACCTTACGCTCTCACTGTCTTTGCTACTTGCTGGCCTTAGATGAGGTCGGCGACGTTCATGGGCATCTCGTCGATCTGTGTGCTATAGTACTGCTCGATGTCGCGCAGGATGCGCACGTCCTCCTCCTTGACAAAGTTGATCGCCACGCCCTTGCGGCCGAAGCGGCCCGAGCGGCCAATGCGGTGGATATATAACTCGCGGTTGTTCGGCAGATCGTAGCAGATCACGAGCGAGACCTGCTGCACGTCGAGCCCGCGGCCCCAGACGTCCGTCGTGATGAGCACGCGCGAGCCGCCCGAGCGGAACTCCTGCATGATCGCGTCGCGCTCCTTCTGCGGCATGTCGCCATGCATGGACGACACCGTGAAGTTTGCCTCGCGCATCTTCGTCGTGAGCCAGTCCACCTTGCGCTTCGTGTTGCAGAAGATCACGGCCTGCGTGATCGTGAGCGTGTCGTACAGGTCGCAGAGCGTGTCAAACTTCCACTCCTCCTTCTCCACGGCCACGAAGAACTGCTTGATGCCCTCGAGCGTGAGCTCATCACGCTTTACGAGCACCTTCACCGGCTCGTTCATGAACTTGCGCGTCAAATCGAGCACTTCCTGCGGCATCGTGGCCGACACGAGCAGCACCTGCGTCGACGGCGGCAAGTACCGGTAGATGTCGTAGATCTGGTCCTTGAAACCCTTGTTGAACATCTCGTCGGCCTCGTCGATCACGAGCATCTTGATGTTGCGCGTGCGCAGGTTGCGACGCCGAATCATGTCAAAGATGCGCCCGGGCGTACCCGAGACCACCTGCACGCCGTGGTCCAGGCGGCGGATGTCCTCACCGATCGACTTGCCGCCAATGCACGCGTGGCACTGCACGTTCATGAAGTCGCCGAGCGCGAGCAGCACCTTTTGGGTCTGCTCCGCGAGCTCGCGCGTGGGCGAGATCACGAGCGCCTGCGTCTCGTTGCTCGATGTGTCTAGCGTCTGCAGCACCGAGATAGAGAACACTGCGGTCTTACCCGTGCCGGACTGCGACTGCGCGATCAGGTCGCGGCCCTGAATGGCCGGCTTGATTGCGCGCTGCTGGATCGCAGACGGCTTCTCGAAGCCTGTCATGCATTTAGGACAACCACGAGAGCACGTAAGCATACGTGGCACCGACAGCAATGCACACAAGAGGCATAGAGATATGTACCGTAGGAGTAGATGCCGCGCAGCAGGTCTTCCTTGAGCCCCATGGCTTCGAACGTCGGGTAGATCTGGATATCTTTCGACGTCGTGAACTCGATCGAGTCGCCATCGTCTTCGTCTACCAAGCGCGAGCCTACGAATGACAGAACCGAGTATACACGTAGAGATACAGAGACGCATAGTTAGCGATGCAGCGCATCGTCGTGTCATACTACGCGCTGTCCGCAAACACAGAGAGAGAGGGCGACGTACGCTTGCGCGCGTCTCCTCCATCTTCGCGGCCCATGTTGTTGTTTTCGTTATTATGGCTGGCTTTGGGCTTGAGCCATTCAAACGACAAGTGAGGAGTTTATCATATTTACACAAATCAGCAGATCTTTTTCCCAAAATATTGTAAATCGATTTGTGGAAAACATGTTTTAAGAAAGAAGCATACATACCGTTAACTAGATGTTAATAGTATTGTGGTACAGTAAACAACTTGTTATTAGCACATTCCGATTCTTTTTGCTGTCTATAGTCGGCAGCAAAGCGGAGTGATGGTTTTCATTCTCCGTATGGCTTTTGTTGCCTCTGTTCTGGTGTCGTCACTCCCATTTTAAACAAATAGTGTGGAGTCATCAGCCGCTTGCTAAATATGCGGAGAAGCGAAGACCGCGCCACCGCCGCTGATGCGGTGCCGCCGCTGCCCGTGGACGCGCTCCTATTCGATGTGCACACGCTCTCGGAGCTCATGGACATCGACGCGTTGCAGTGCAGTGCTCCGTCTGCCGTCAACAGTCCGTCCGTCACCACGAGCAGCCACAGCTGCAGCAGCTCCGCCGAGGACGACGAGGAAGAAGATCACGAGGACATGTGGCAGCGCTCGAGCATGAACGACGCGCTCATGGACGCGATCCTTTTTCAAGATATTGACACGCTGCTGATCTCGCACCCTGGTGGTGACGTGGCGCATACGATGGCGCTCCAGATCCCTCACACGCCTGCTTCTTCTTACCACACGCAGAGCGCAGGTGGGTATTCGCCTATGCCGTTTATTCCACAGCAACGAGAGGATGCGACGATGATCCCGATGGCGACAGTCGTGGACTGGCTGAGCAAAGCAGTGCCAGCGGATGCGGGAGTAACAGCCCCATCATCGCTTCAGCCACAGGAAGAATGCAGCAATGATGGCGATGATACGGAGATGACCGACGTCGATGCGTCTGAAGACACAGCAGCGAGCGACAAAGCTTACAGTGTACGTAGTTCTTCGTAGTTGCATCATTTGCTGTGTACGTCTGTTCTGACGGATTCTATTCATGTTTGGTCGAATAACATAGCGCGAGCGCGAGCTGCTGGAGCGCGAAATCAAGTTCCTCGAAGCGCAGCGCGAGTTCTTGCAGTTCAAGGCGAACGCGGCGTCGGCTGCGATCAGCGCGCTTGCAGGCAGCGAAGACGACGAGATCCATCGACTGCAGGCTGAGCAGGAGAGACACAACCTTCAGGTCGCTACGAGGCACAAAGCCATGCTCGCGAACCTTGCGATCCAGCAGCAGAAGAGCGTGCAGGACCTCGAGCTCTTACTGCTGCAGTCGCCGCTGAATAACTACGTACGTATACACCAATGGTGCTTGTGTTACTTTCGCCAATGCACTCACCTTATTGCTCTCTGTTATTGTGCGATCGGAAACGCAGAGAGCGACGCTGATGACGCCAATGGAGTCGTACATCAAACTCTGTCGCGATCCAGTCAAGCGCCGCGCCACGCTGTTGTCGATCCGAGACTCGAAGATCGACTCGACTCGTCAGTTCATCGAGTACCAGGCACGCCACATCGATGCGGACCGCGAGTTTTTCTACTTGGACACGTTCGAGAAGTTTGGCAAATTCTTCACAGTCGACTTCAGCGTCTCGAAGCTGCACCAGACGACGGTTGAGGAAGTCGCGGACATCATCCAGGACCACTTCGTGACCACTCACGACGGCATCTCGCAGATGCTCGGGTGCGTCACAAACAGAGAGGTACGAACAGAGAAGCTGACATTGTTGGTGGGTATTCTAGGTCGTAGAGCTGACTGACCTGGATGTATCGCTGTTATTCGTGACATACAGTTTTTTGACGGCATGGAGCACTCTTTCTTGAACGCGCGCATCGTGGACCGCGTCGACATTCCAAAGCGCCACCCCCTCGACCGAGGCTTCGTGGTGCAGGAGTCGAATGCAGTATTTTACCGGAAGAACCTCGGTGACGCGACGGTCATGATGTGCGACTACATCGACGAAGACGAGCTGCACCCGTACCGCACGAGCGGACGCATTCGCAAAGACATCTCTGTTGGGTACGTTGGGGTGACTTTTAGCCGTCTATTCACTTCAGATCTTCGTTCTCATGTGCTTGCTTGTTTGTGTGTCAACTGCAGGATCGTGCTGAGTCCGTATGTAAACGCTGACGGCTCGTCGAGCGTGGTCATGAAGCGCTTCTCATTCATCAAGAACCACTTTGGGAAAAGGCAGCCAACGCCCGAGATCCTACAGGCGATCTCGACGCGCGTTATCCTCTGGGGCCAAGCCGTGCGCTCGTGCATCATCCGGAGGCGGCGGCCGAAGGATAAACCCATCTGGATCAAATACACGTTCCCTCGCGTGCCATCGTCGGTGGCATCAGCGGCGACGTCTTCGCAAGATACAGCACCTGCCAATAGCTCCAGCGGCACCAATGGCAGAACAGCGACAACAGTTGAAGCAGTCGACGTTGAGTCAGGCTCACCTTTGGTAAGCGATGCTCTCATCACAGAGCGATGAAGCCGTGTCTGGCGAGCGGTGTATTGGTTGTAAGTGTATTAAAAATGAAAATGTACTACCTCTAGTAGCTTTTCATAAGCTACATAGTACAATGCGATCGAAGAGGACGAGAGCGGATCTGCGGCAACAACGGGCATTTGACAAAGCAAGGTTCCTGTCACCGTATGCACGCACATGGAGCGAATGGCGATCGGAGAGTCCACGCAAAGGCGCTTCGATGCCGTGGCATCGAACGAGCGAGAGAATACCCACCACTAGAGTGTTGGATGGGCGAGAGGCTGGCGACCTCTGTCTGTCGCAACTGTTCCATTCCGCCTCTTCACTCCAATTTCCTGAAATATTAGCTTCTATATTTGCATGTGCTTGTTCTTGCATACTCATGGTGGAGATTTTCCGTTCTTCTCGTGCTGAGAGATGAATGTGGGTAAGCGATGCCTGCACGTTTAAGGTCCTCCGCACACGCTCTATGATGTTTTTTTACGGATTGATGTAGAGCGGCGAGGACCACAGAATAGTGTTCGTCCACGTGATGATCAGTCTGATCAGCACCAACCTGCGCCTGCTAGACGGAAGTTTCAGGAAAGAGACCAAGCGTCTGCAATGAAAATCATCAAGTGCCTTGATGGATACGGGCCAAGTATATGCTTATCACAAGAACTCATGGGTTTATCTAGAGTATTTGCAAAGGTAAATCCTTGAAGATAGCTGCTGGTTGGTTTGGTCGCCAGCAAAAAATTGTTTTCATGAACATGCAGTTGATGAACATACTAGTATATAATTAGTTCATAAATGGTTGAATAGTTACTGCTAATACACTACAAAGTACTACCTCTGGTCCACATTAATAGGGACATATCATTTTAATATCCCTAATGATGTGGGCCAAACGAAAAAAGATATGTCCCTATTAATGTGGACCAGAGGTAGTAATCGTTATATGATATCCTATAACGTTTGCACGCGAACTCCTTTTGCGTGTCGTTTGTATCGCTTCAATTTGTGTCAATGCTAAAAAAATTCTTATAATTTGCTATTTGGAATCCTTGGTCAACATACCCCTGTTCTCGCATAATGTTCGTGACAGCGGACACCTCAAAGTAATCACTTTAAAAGTCTCAAGGCAGATTACGCAAGTATTATTTCGAATATTTGCCAATGAAAGTGCAGAGTTTTATCGAATTATCCAAATGCACATTTACAACCAATGAAACTATTCCCAGAGTGATGATCAAAAACGTGTCTGAGTGCTGGTCGCTTTCCAACACTATCGACATAGTGAAAGCAAGTGATTTCCTTATTTGCCTCGACACCCGCCTCCTCTCGCTCCTCTCTCTCTCATTTTGTTCGAGAACAAGCTGCGAAACAAAGAAAGCGCTCGACACTACGCACCACTAGGAACTGACTGACGTGCTGGTCGCTCTACATCTCGCGCTCTCGACGACACCTTCGACACACAGGCATCTTCCCCTTCTCGTACTCTCTTCTATTATCCTCTGTCTTACGAAATGGCAGCCGCGACAACGTTCCCCGACGACTTCTCGCTCGAGAACGAGCTGCTGCAGTTCGTGGACGACCATGCGTCGTTCAGCGTGCCAGCAGCAGCAGCCCAAGCGCAGACGACGGCGACCGTGGACGACCTGCTCAACAGCAGCTTCTTCGGCCTCGAGTCGATCATAGAGGACACGACGGGCATCTGTGACCCGACGGACTCGGAGTGCATCAACGCAATCACCGAGTGTGACCGCGCGCTGAACGTCACGGCGGGCTTTGGCGTCCTCACGCCGTCGTCGTCAACCGCCGCCACCGACAATGACCATGAAGATGCGGCCTTCTCCGAGTTCCTGATCAACGGCGAAGAGTTTCTGAACGAGATGGAGAAGGTGGTGAAGATGGACATGGACACGAGTGGCAGCTTCCTCGCGATAAACTCGTCGTTCTCTCACACGTCCAACTCGTCGTCTTCTTCGTCGTCGTCGTCGCCACGGAACGCCCAGGACCTCGACATTGACGCGCTCACGGACGCGGACGTCATGTCGTCGCCGTGCCCGAGCTCGTGTCCAAGCAGCAAGAACGAGTTTACGAACTCCCCTGCGCGAGGAGACTTTGATGACCTCGAACGTACGCTGCTGAAGGACCAGGAGCTGTGGGGCATGCCGCAGGAACAGCAACAACAACAGGAACAGGACGATTTTATAATGCAGGCGTCACAGATGATCCAGAACCACCACGGGATGGCGTATTGGGCCAACCCCCCGGCGATCGACCTCACGGCCGAAGACGAGACGGAGGCGGAAGAGGACATCGACGTGGATGTCGAGGACGCCGAGGATTTCGACGAGGCGGATGCGGAGCTCAAGGCCAAGAACGACGCCGAGCTGCTGCAGAAGGAAGCCAAGTACCTGGAGGCCCAGTACGACTACCTGCTCTCGCGCGCCAAGTCGAGTCGCCCGCAGCGCACGAACATCAAGGCGAAGCGTGGCCGCGGCAGTAGCAAGGACGCGGTCGCGAAGAGCACACAGGACGGGAAGATCCTGAACGAGCTCGTGTCGCAGCAGCAGGTGTACCTGGACAACTTCAAGGCCATGCTCTCGTTCGCGCCAGTGAACGACGTGGTACGTGATGACACCTTTTTTATTCAAACAATGTCTGCACCTGGGTTCTAATTCATTGTGTCCTTGTTTTGTTGTAACAGCGCCTGGCGCTGATGACGCCCATGGAGTCGTACATTCATTTGGGCCACGGCTTTGACGATCGGAGGCGCACGATCCTGGCGCTGCGCGAGGAGAAGCTGGACATGACATTCAAGTACATTGAGCAGAAATCGCAGGGGCTAAACCTGGACCAGCCGTACCAGTACTCGGACATGTTTGAGAAGTTCGGCAAGAACTACTGCGTGAACTTTGCGATCTCCAAGTACGAGGACGTGGGCGTGCTCGCGGTGGCCGGCGCAATCTACGAGCAGATCGCGGGCAAGGACGAGGCGCTGGCGAGCTCCATGGGCTGCCTCACCGTGCGCGAGTCGTACGACCAGATCCGGTGTAACTTTATGCACCAGCGCATCGTGTCGAGCATGCAGTGGAACGAGGACGAAGTGACGACGATGCCGGATGTGGAGTCCAACGCGCTCTTTTACAGCCGCTTCGAGGACAACGTGGCGATCATGGCGACCGACTACATTGACCAGGACGACCTGCATCCATACCAGGACTCAGAGCGCATTCGCAAGGACGTCTCGAGCGGCGTGGTGCTGACCGGTCACGTGGACGCGAACGGCAAGAACTACGTGATCATGAAGCGCTTCCTCATGGCTAAGTTCCACATGTACCCGCACAAGATCTCGCAGGAGCAGCAGGACAAGTTCTTCTCCAAGATGCCCATGTGCCACGACAAGATGAAGACGCTCATTATCGACAAGCTCGCGCGCAAGGAGGAGGGGGTCTTCCACGGCTGCACAGGAGTGGAGGCTCACGCCACATGAGGGGACTTGGCGGCAACCACCACCCCGTTATTACGTATTTCACAAAAGCAAGGACCTCTCTGCATGTCACCAACCAACAACAGCTCGGTTGACTAAGTCACTCACAACGTATTGATGGATGTACACTTTGCTTGGCGACTCTTGAGCGAAGCCTCGTGTGTGTGCTTGGAGTGACAACGAGGACTCAGTTGCCTGGACCGCGGGCCGCGACCTCCCAGACGTGCTCAACCGCGCCGTTGCGAAAACCCACGACAAAGTCGTAGAGGTTGGTCGTCGGGTCGCAGTGGCCGGGCGTCAGCAGCAGCTTCTTGCCGAGCGCGGGCATCGAGGACGCAAACTTGGGCGTCGCCACAGGCACGAGGATGCCGTGCTCGTCGCCACCACCTTGATACTCGAGCGACGGCAACTCGCTCGCGTCGATCGATGAGAACACGAGCGGCGCGCCCGAGTCTAGCGACACGGCCTTCATGCCAGCGTCCACGACCGCGCGCGGCGCGCTCTCGTTCGTGCTCATGACGGTCGTGAGCACGAAGAGACTCTGCTCCCACTCGCGCACCTTATGGCCGTCCTGGCCGAGGTTGCGCGCGTAGTCGGCGTCGTTGAACAGGTACGAACCCGGCTGCACTTCCGTGAACACGCCACTTTGTGCCTCCAGCAGGTACGTGCCGGTGCCGCCGCCCGTGACGACATCGCAGCTGAGCCCATTGTTGCGGAACGCGTCGCGCACGCGCTTGGCCTTGTCCGCGACCGTCGCGATCACCTTGGCCTTCTCCGCATAACTGCGGATGTGCTGCGCCGAGCCGTGATACGCCTGGATGCCGCGCAGCTCTAGGTGCTTGGTCGCCTCGATCTGCTTGGCGAGCGCGAGCGCCTGGTCCACCGTGTCGACGCCGCAGCGGTTCTGGCCGACGTTCACATCCACAAGCGCGCGGAACGTGATATCGAACGCGGCCGCGATCGCCGCCGCCTGGTGGATCGTCTCCTCGTGGTCGAAGATGAGCGTCACGACGCCGCCGTCGCGTGCGATCTGCGCCATGCGCTCGTAGCGTGATGCGCCGTAGATCTCGTTGCTGAGCAGCAGGTCGTTGACGCCGCCGGCGAACATGGCTTCGGCTTCCGCCACTTTCTGGCAACAGAGCCCCACCGCCTGTAGACGCACACACAACGGAGGGAGTTGATATCCGCTGTTAACCACTCGCTAGTAATGCAATGCCAATGTTAAGCTTACCTGTGAATGCTGGAGCTGTAGGCGGCCTATCTCGGCGCATTTGTGCGCCTTGGCGTGCGGGCGGATCGCGACGGCGTGCGAGGTCGCATTCTTCAACGAGTGCGGCAGCGCCACCAAATTCTTCTCCATCTGCACACACACAACACATAGCACACGCGACACTTCACGTTAGCATGACACCAGTAGCAGTTTGGCTAGAGAACATGGTAGAGTTTGCGCACCGCATCGAGGTCGACAACGAGACACGGCGTCTCGATGTTCTCGAGCCGGTCGCCGACGCTCGCGGGCCGGCGCCGCGTGACTGTCGCCACCGCAGCAGACGTGCGGCGTCCGCTGGTTGCAAAGTAACGGCGTGCGACGCCGCTGCCGACCGCGAGGGCCGCCGCAGTGACGCCCACGGCCGCGAGCGTTGGCGCCGATCCTCCGGCGCGCCACATCTTCAGATTGTACGGGATGGATCGATTTTGCTTGTGAAGGTCAACTGGGAAGGATTTTTCATTTATTTTTAGAGGTCCTTAAATAAAGACTTTTTAATAGAAGTGTTTGAAATGTACGTGGTAAATAGAATGAAGATATAATAGAGGTTCGGTATGTGCGGATTCAACACGCTGGATTACGTTTGTCGCTTTTAACATAATGTCATGTCTGAGCTGTTTGCCCTTAACAGATGTGTGGTAGTGAGCCTGAACAGGGCTTCTCGCAGTCTCCATCCGTTCTTCTTCTTCAGCATGACCATCCTGGTGTAGCTACGGCTACGGCTTGCGTGACTACACTGTCACCGTCGTATCGAGAAAAATCACACTCGTCACCAGCGAGGTGGTGCGGCGTGTCGTCACGCACTCCTTTCAACATCGAGCCATCAGCTTCGAGTCTGATCGCATCCGAGCAAAGCCTGCATGTTCTCAGTCCGATGCACCTCTGGGTCATAACGAAAGGTAGAGCAAGGCACAACTGTCGCTACTGGCAAAGGAACTCGTTCATCCACTCGAGAAGGACGGCGTACAGACGACTATTCTGTTATATAACAAAATGAACATTGTACAGAGCAAGCTTGCACTATTGTGTGAATTATGTTATCAACGACATTACGTTTGTCCTCATCTCGACTCCCGCAATCAAATCTAAAGCAATCGCGAAAAAGCATCGAGCAGCAAGTGCAGCATGGAGTCATCGCTGCCGCCTGCCGCCAATGCTGCCTCCTCCGAGACGCCCGTGCTCTCCTTCCCACCTGCCAGTGCACCACTTCCAGCACTGCATTTGCTGGCCCCCTCAGCCTCTGAAGCGCGTGAAAATAACACCTCCGAGTCCACGGCGCACACGTCGAGCGAGTCGACGCACTCGGAGTCGTCCAGCTCGCCCACGAGCCAGATCCGCAGCAGTAGCAAGAAACGCCCTAGCAGCTCAAATACAGCAGACAGCAAGAGCAAGCCGGTGAAGCGCAAGCCCCGATCACAATGGTATGCGCTGCAAAAGGTACTGGCTGCAAGCATTGCCAACCGTCAAATGCTATACAAGTGAAATAATGCCAACTTACATGTACAGCTGCAGGCAGACTGAGTGACTATTTCCCATTGTATGAATGACTAGGAAGAGAAGGAGTTGCTGCTGAAAGAAGCCAAGTACCTGGAGGCGCGACTCGACTTTCTCGCGGCGCTACCGCAGAACGCGACGGCCGCGCGCGCGCTCGAGCGCCTTGAGCGCGAGAACCGCATTCTGCGCGACGCCATGAAGAGCCAGCAATTCGAGCTCGCAAGCGCACAGTCCGCGCTCGCCAACCAGTCGGTGCGTCTTACTATATTGCATAACACTGTAGCTGATAGTGAAAATCATTGATTATCAATCCTCATTACTGTAGATGAAGCAGCAGAGTCCGTTCGAGCGGTACATCCGCTTGGGCCGCGATCCGAGTGCACGCCACGCCGCGCTGGTCGCGCTCAAGGGCGAGACGCTGTGCGATGCCGAGCGATACCTAAGAGAGCGCTCGCGGTTCCTTGACGTGACGCAGAAGTACTCGTCCATGGAGAAGTCGACAACGCCGAGCGGGGACTTTGTGATCCAGGTCTTCGAGATGATGCCGCTGCATGGTGTGCCGAGCGTGCGGCTCGTCTACGACGCACTCCGATTCTTCTTCTTCAACATGGATATCTCGCTCACCGAGTCCTCCGGTGAGCTCGTCGTGCGCGAGGGCAAAGACGAGCTCGCGGAGCAGAACGTGTGCCAGCAGCGGCTGCTGCGCGCGGCGAGCTGTGGCGTGCAGATCGAATCCAACTGCGCGATGCTTGGCCGCTACAACGCACAGGACGACGAGAACGGCTTTGGCCGCGAGTACGCGGTCGTCACAATGGACTTTGTCAACGACGACGAGCTCTATCCGTACAGGCCGCACGAGCGGCTGCGCCACGACATCAGCGCAGCGATCTCGCTGCGCACGTTCCCACGCAAAGTGTCGACTGTGAGTGATGGTGGTGCAACTGGCGGGGAGGATGGCGACGGCGAGTTTGAGATCGTGCTGTGCCGCTCGTATTTTTCCAAGCTGCACCACTCGGACGAGCTCATCGTGCCGCCCGAGGTGTTCGACAACATCGTTCTAGACGCCGACATGTGCTCGCGCGAGATCCTGCGCACTGTCTACGACCTTGTGCACCGCATGAGCCAGAGCAACAGCGAGCAGACTGCGCTGTTGAGCTGAGCTGAACTGAGCTGAGCGAAGCGGTCGATGGCGGGGATTCCACTTGTGAGTGTGGTGTTGAGCCGAGCGAGCGACTGTCCATTCATCTGTCCAGCAAGTGAAGAGCTCTTCTTGCTCTTACAGGTGAGACTTTCGTGCAGTATCTGTATCCAATAGATTTATATTAATCCAAACGAACCCCACCTATGCATTTCTGTGTTGATCCGTCTGCGCCTGCTGTTTGGTCGAAAGTGGAGCAACTGAGAAACGAACGAGCTAACAAGTTGACGCCATAGGAGCAAGGATTACTTGGTAGATCGGCTTTGACTTGTCATTTAGCTGGCTCTTGTTCAATCCGCTTGTTCGTAGCACCAATCCAAACGACCTCGTTGGATCGTGGCGTAAACCTGTTGCCGGTAACAAGCCCGCGCGGTGATGAGGCTTCGGAAAAAAGCAATGCGCATCACCACAAAGAAGATGGCAAGATGTGATTACGGTCCAAAATAGACCTAGTCTTACTTGTTTTACAATCTATGATTCGCTGAATTTCAATATTATTTGTTTTAAAAATATATTATTGGCTGAAATGCTGCCTTGCGAAAAGAAACGGCTCCTCTTTGAACTCCAGAAACCTTTGAAACAGCATATCGAGACAATTCTCGATACAAATCGCGTGCGACACTTGGCTTGCGGTGTGACCTAATATTCTATTATACAGGTTCTGCGACAGAGTTTACGTCACGGTTGACGCCCTTGTTGACGCCCACCACGCTGAATACGCCAAGAGGATTCTGGGACCGATTCTGGGAGCGACCTCCAAGAGCTCCGGCGGGACGACTCGAGCCTCCACAACCGAGCAGCGCCTGAAGCGAGCAAGCCAGCGAGCGAGCGAGCCGACACGCATGTCGCCTACCGACACGCCTCCACAAAGACGCGACGAGTTCGCGTGGCGCAGCACAAGCAACACGACGAGCCGGGTGCCAAAGTTCATTCCCACTTTCGACATGAACTCAGCAACAGCAACAGCAGCAGCAGCTCACCTCCCTACTCCCGGCTTCTACCAGCAGCATGGTACCAACAACAGCAGCAGCACATTCGCCTTCCCGATGACAACATTATCCTTAGGACGAGAGAGCAGTAACAGCAGTAGCAGCAGCACCAGCAGCGGAGTGGCAGCCAAGCCGCTGCTGCTACCGCGACTCCTTCCACGGCTCAACATCGACGACAGCAACAGCAACAGCGGAGCCATACAGAGAAAGCTGGCACCACTCGCAGCGTTCCTGGGCTCGCCCACCGAGCCCTCGATGATGATGATGCCGCCATCAGCACACACAGCAGGATCAGTAGTCGAGCCGGTTACTGGCACGGCGCAGACGCTCGTGTCGCTCCTGCAGCAGGCGGCGGCGACGAGCACAGCGGCGACCGCGAGGATGACGTCGACGAGCCACAAGCGCGGTTTCTCGTCCGACGAGGATGAGGACAACTACAGCTCGCCACGGCACGCGTGGGGGTCGCCCTCTGAGCAGCATCAGGTGCACAAGAAGTCCAAATCGCGCAAGCCGACATACCTCGTGCGCAAAGAGGAGAAGGACTTGTTGATCGAGCAGGTGAGCAAGCTTCAGGCGCACGTCGACTTTCTACGCGAGCGCAGCGGTATTGTGGACTGGCAGAGTAAGGACAAGCAGCTGCAGGAGAAGGAGATAGTGAACAACGTGCTGCGCGAGACTGTGCGCAACCAGCAGTTCTCGTTCTTCAGCGCACAGTCGGTCGTCTCGGAGCTCATGACAAGCGGTCAGCGGTGTCCAATCGACACGCACATCCACCTGGGCAAGGACTGGGCTCAGCGGCGTGAGACGCTCGTGGCGCTCAAAGCGCAGAAGCTCCACGACGCGCAGCGGCTGCTCGAGAAGCGCACGCAGTTCATTGACCCGACGCGCGAACTGAACGAGGAGACGAGCTTCGTGGCCGAGAACGGCGACTTCTGTGCCATTGGCTTTCAGAGCGTGCCTCTGAAGGGCGCCAAGAGCGTCAAGCACGTCTACGACGCGCTCCACTTCCACACACAGAACATGGAGCGCAGTATCGCCGAGGCCATGGGCACCGTGCTCACGAGTGACGGTGACGACAACTGGGACAAGACGATCCTACACCGGCGGCTCGTGCACTCGAACGTGCGCGACGTGCTCACCGAGTCCAACTTTGTCGTCTTCTCCGAGTTCTACGACGGCTGCCGCAAGGGCCAGTGGTCGAAGGAGTGCAATGGCGAGGCCGCGGGCAAGGAGCTCGGCGTCATCGTGCTCGACTTTGTCGATGAGGACGAGCTCTACCCGTACCGCTCGCGCCAGTGCATGCGCCAGGACGTCACAGCCGTGATCACCCTGAGGGCCGTGCCGTCCAAGCCACGATGCAGCAAGTCAACGGACAACAGCCTAGGAACTCAGGGGCTCAAGCCCCAGGAGTACACGGTCGTGATCACGCGCTGGAGCATGCTCAAGCTGCGCCACAACAGCGCGATCTCGGTGTCCGACTTGAAAATGCAG
Source organism: Globisporangium alternatum (assembly GCA_023334315.1). NCBI lineage: Eukaryota > Oomycota > Peronosporomycetes > Pythiales > Pythiaceae > Globisporangium > Globisporangium alternatum. Next base: position 12,398 of record JAASGT010000330.1, on the reverse strand, counting down.
GAGCTCAAGGCCCAGATGGGCGCGATCAGCAAGGCGCTCGTGCGCGCCGTGCAGGACTCGAGCGTGTCTGGTGTTCCAGCCAGTAGTAGTAGTAGCAGCAGCAGTGTTAGTCAGAGCTCTGCTGATAGAACTGGCAAGGCAGCGTTAGTATAGCTAAGCCCAGAGTAGTAGTGAACAATTTCGCTTCTTCAAGCGAACTATTAAAATAGTATCATAGGTAAGAAAATGAAGTACCAACATGACGGCGTGCTGTGCTTGTTTGCTTCTCTCATCATACGTGGCATCTGGTACCAAAGTATCGATGAGAGCAGCAAGGCAAGTCAGCTCGCTTTTTGGTATCAACATTGGTCACTTCGCAGTAATGACATCAACCAACCTCTCATCGCATGGTCACTGGCGGCACGGCCGACGGCGGCCGCGACGCGTACACGGCCTGGCGCACGGTCGTGATGATCGAGTCAGCGACATGCTCGATGCTGTTCTTGATGCGCGTCTGGATCTCCTCAGGTACGTAGAAGTCGGATCGATGCACCTTGAGCAGTACCCAGCGCATCATCACGACCACGAGCTCGTCCTCCTCGAGCAGCACACTGTTGTGGAAGCTATTGGGCGCCTTGCGCGGGTCGTTCTGGAACTTCTTGCGCTTGAACGACGAGATCATGACGAGGCACGTCACGTCCTGGCGCACGCGCTCGTTCGGTCGGTACGGGTAGAGCTCGTCGTCGCTCACAAAGTCGAACACGAGCACGCCGAGCTCGCCCGTGGTTGTGGTCGTCGCCGTGGGGGCTCCGCCGCTCGGTGACGTCGCCGTGCGGTCGTGGATGTGCGTGTTCCGATCGCTCACGAACTCGGAGAAGATGACGCTGTTGATGTCGAGCTGCACGAGGTTCGAGATCGTCGAGACCATGCGGTGGTGCGCCACGCCCTCAGGTCCCCAGATGTCGTCGTCCTCGCGGATCGTGATGTCGCCCAACGTCTCCGACAGGTTGATCTCCATGTTGAATGCGAAGTTTAGATACGTGTCGAAGACCTGCTTGGCGCTCTGCAACCCCTCGAAGGGCGTCACGTCGAAGCGCATCGAGCAATAGTCGCCCTGCACGTTCTCGAACCGCTGCGCATCCACAAAGGTCTTGGAATGGTCGAGCCACCGGCCGCGCTCGATGAGAAACGTCAACGCGTCATCCATCTTCTCCTGCTTCATGGCCATGAGCATCGCCTTGCGCTGCGCCGGGTCCGTCCCGAGCTTGATGTACGTCTCGAATGGCGTGTTGTCTTGCTCTTGCTACCGAATTGAATGAAGTATAAAAAACAGCCGCTCAGGTTGTTAGATTGATGTCATCGGCGACAATAGGTAGCTGCTCTGATACTTCATGCAAGGAAACGCACCATGAACTGCGACATCATGGACCGCGTGTTGGCGAGCAGCAGCCGCTGGCTGCGGATACCCGAGCGCAGCGACCGGTTCGCGTACTGCTGCCGGCGGATATGCTTCCACTGCTCCGCGAGCTCCTCTCGCTCGCGGAAGAACGACATGCGCGTCTCCAGCTCGCGCATCTCGGCCAGCAACACTTCCTTCTCTTCCTAATCAACAGACACACACACATGCACCATTTAGTCAACCAGTCATACTACAATAAACAGCACACAACCAGCAATAGACGCACCTTGCGCATGTAATACGTGCGCTTGCGCACTTTCTTGGGCTTCTTCTCTGCTGGACCTGCTGTTGATGTGATGGACGGGAGCCGCGAGCCCGCGTCGCTGTGCGTCTCCTCTACGTCCTCGGTCTCGGTCCCGCTCGCAGGGCCGACGGCGCTGCCGAACGAGAGCGGCGGCGCGGGCGATAATGCAGGTGGCAGTGGAAGGTACGTGAGGCTGTGGCGCTTCGAGTCGGGGACGGCTGTCGTCGTCTTCGCCGTGGATGTGAGCACCAGGGACGGCGCCATGGGGCTCGAGCGCAGCATGTTGGGCGGCGAGCGCTTCTTTTGCAGTGTCGTCATACTACTTTTTTGCGGCTTGCTATTTTTTGCATAATCACATTGCCGCAAAGTGGAAAAATGAATTTTAAGTATAAATTTAGACCAAAAAGCGATAAAATGAGTTTTCATGCTTACATTTAGTTTTCAGGTAAACAGCTGAATCAGCATAGACAGGATAGGCGACTCACGCGAGCAACGCGAGACGCTCCATCCTCTTCTTTAAGCTCTGCGCGGCTCTCTTTACTTCGCGCTTCTGCTTGTGGACAGCTCTGCGAGCTGGAGCTTACTTGTACCGAGCGCACCACTTGCAGATCTTGCGCAGCTTGCGTTCCTTCACCAGGTGGTATGACTTTATTTTCTTGTCGAACGACGCCACAACAGACAAGTAGCAGCCTCTCATCGTCATGGATGGCTATCTGACCGCTGCTTACTATTGCATGGCGGCCTCAGTTCACAGAGCTGTGGCGACGATGCGCCTGTCAAAGAGTGAAAACTGATCGTGCATCACGAAGCTGGGGCTTTTGTGCACCCACAACGCGATGTCTGCTTAAAGGAGTTTGCGCGCTGAAGAGCACTTCACGTGCATCTGAGTGTAGTCAACGACCAAGCAAATCGTCACGTCTCCCTTCTTGTGGCGGCCGATCAGTGCCTGTGTGAACCCATCGTGTGTCAGTGAGTTCATCGACATATCGATGAACTCTCGGGCACATGATGACTTATCGTGGGAGGCGGTGGTTGCTCTTGAACAGCGCGTGCGTAACCCGCGCTCTTTGTAATCGCTGAGAGCTCGAGGTCACCGAGTATGGCGGCAACAAGTAGAGCCAGGTTAGTATCTACGGCCGAAAGTGCGTGTTTTCCTTTTTTCTCTAGAACTCGGCGAGCTGGCCCTTCACCTGCCGGATCTCATGCTCAAGCTCATACATGGCCGCATCGAGCTGCTCCTTTCGGGACTTGCGCTTCTCGAGGTCAGCGCGTGAGGGCACTGACGAGTCACAGCCCATGGTGGACCTGGAGTCGACAAGGGTGGGCTTGGCCTGAAAAAGGGGACGAGTGAGAAGACTGGGTGGCTTTGAGGCGGTGTGCTGGACGCGGTGGAATTGAAAATGAATAAAGAGGCCGTGGTCATGGTGCGCTGTCCAGCGTCAAACGGTCGTGGTCTGCTTTACAAAGCGCGAGCCCCTTAACTTGCCTAAACTATACAATACAAGGTGAAATCCTTCGCTGAGTTTGAATGAAAGAGAGCAAAATGCTCTCTTTCATCAAGTCACTTACTCGCTTTCGGTTCAAAGAGCTTACTTAAAGTTGCATATGATTGGCCAACTTTGTCAAAAGAGGCATCATGCCTCCTTTATGGCCCTCATATCAGTTGAAGTGATGAAAACGTCTAAAGGAAGCCATTTGTATCCTTTTGTCGCGAAAGAGTTAGTCTAAAATAAGAAACAAGAGTCGGAATGTATACAGAAACAACAGCAGCAACATCAACGCACGTTATGAGATGCATACACATGTCCAACATGCGGGCTGCGCTCTTTAGGTATCGAATCATTTTTTGAAATTGCACCCGCAAGTCGCAGGGTTGACCAGACGAGTGCAGCCAGAATTCGGTAAGCGCAGCACCTCGCCCCTGAGCTCCGTTGTAGCATTGCAAAACACCACGCTCAGCGCTCTCTCGTAAGTACAGGTCTGCTTGATCTCTGTCCCTTAACCACGCAACTCATCGATCAATCGCCCTGTAAAGTGAGAGAAGTTCGAGTCGCTGCTGTTCTGCAGCTCAATATCTCTTAGACCGTTCTTGTAGTGCATGGTCACTGAGAGTTCGTGCCTGCCTCTCGTAGCTTTCCAAAAGGTCGCGCTTGTTTTGATCAACGCTTTGAGGAACCAGGCACCCTGTTCGCTGGCCCGGATCGTCGCTTCTTGCCGTCTCTTTGCCAGGCGCTAACAGATTTAATGACTCGCCACCCAGGTCCTCTATTTCTCCGCCTGTAGCAGGCTTTGGCGCGATGTTTGACTCTTGTTCTCCCATTTGTGCCCTGTGGTGCACCTGCGCCTAGCACATCACTTCGTTCCACTGCATCGGTGCCCGTTGCTGATTGATGGCCACCGGCGCTTGAGCTCGCTGCTGCTCGGCAACCGATGTTTGCTGCTCGACTTCTATTCTTTGCGCTCGAAGTTGCTCGATATTGATCGTAAAAGCTCACCGTATCTTGGCTTGAGCTCGAAGCAGCTGCTGTAACACCTCTTTCTGTCGTTGCGGTTCTGGTGCTCCACGCCCAGCCAAAAGTGGTGGTACATTACCGTGTTTGTCTGCAGCGGGAGAGGGACAGTAAGGAGCTTGGTCCAGACCGCTTCGAAAGAGTAGCACGACGCGCTATCTTGAGACAACGGAATGCGCGGCGGCCATCATTGTTTAGGAGGACTGATGCAATACGAGTCCAAACGCCTATATTTCGGTGCTAGTGATGGTGTCCGCGTTGTCTTTCGCTCGTCTCTCGCGTGTGTTTATTTTTCTGTGCTTTTTGTTGAGTGTGTTTAAGCTTGAGCTCGAGAAAAGTGAAGGGTGATGAGTTTCGCCTTGAACTTCTATGGTCAAATGAAGTTTGTAAATATCGACGAATTCTAAAGTTATACATTTTGAGAATAATGATGAGTCGATCGTTAAAATCAAATATAAATTACGTCGATATCTGTGATTTTTTGTGATTCGTCGATATTTTTTAGTATTAAATATATTTTTAAGAACATGTTTTAAATTTAAATTGACTTTAAATGGCTCAGTACATATCGGTACGTACCGTATGTTATTAGAAGTTTAAGCTGGAAAAAATATAGTTCGAAAAAAAAATATTTTTCAAAAACTATACTGGACAAAGAAAGCGTTTTTATAGAAGTCCGCCAATGAGTCCACTCATAGAACGATGACCAAGAACTGTATAGGCTGGCAGTAGTGTGCGTGTGCCTCGCTGCTGTTACCAATTGAGCGGGTCTGCGGGAATGTAATCATCAGCAGCGCCCATCGAATGAATAATGGGTCAAATGCAGCGCTAGCGTGTATTGGAGAACGGAAAAAGCCCGCGGCCATCGACCAAATCGCAATAATGCCCAGGATGTCTAAAAGCTCTCTCAGTCACTTCGTGTTTGTCGGTCTCGACGAATCTCTCGTTCGCCTCCACCTACAATCGTCGATTACTGACTCGACGCCGTCTCGCGGGGCGTGATCTTTGGTGCCTGCTGATTACTCGCGGCGACCTGCGTGAGACGTCATCCACCCCTAGCTATCCTTTCACACCTCACCCCAAACTCGAGACAAATAACTAGCTTTCGGTTTACTCTTGGCGCGCACACATCATTGCGAAATCAAGAGTGTCGTGGTGGCGACGATAGATGGCGACGGCGCAGCACCGATCCACACACTCCAGTGATCCAATTGCCCAAGCAAGAGCTCTGTTCCCCAGGCTTGTTTCGTATCATTGCAGCTGAGCCTCTTGGCAACAAAGCGAGCTGCGCAAAAATTGCTCACCGCATTTATGAATATTCGTAGCTCCTGGTGGTGTGCGTACCGGCACGCTCTCCATCCATTATTACCAGCAAATATCACATGCATTGCCGATTTCGCTTGAGCGTGATAACTAAATGTGAGCGAGCGGGCATTCCGGCGTCCCCATCCTGTGATCATTCTCAATTCAAGGTGCGAGCACGCGTCATGCTGGACGGATCTCTCGGAGTAGTGATTAGCTCACTAGATGAAGTCCAAACGACAAGTCCGAGTCAAACTGACGAATCTGGTCAACACGCTCTCCCAAATTTCTTAAGGTTCTCGTCACTCGTCTAATTGGTTCCTGCGCGCCCCGAAAGCAGCTGGGGCTTTTTTGTCACTCGCTCGCCATGCGAGCAGCTCTCATCTGGCATTTGACGACTGGGGGAATTCGCGTACACAGTGCAGAGAAGAACTCCGCCACACACGTGTGTCTGCCGCTCTCTCTTTTTCTCTTTTTCCGAGTCGCTCCCGGTTGAACGAACAGTAGAAGACAAGTACACGTGTCTAGCGTGAGCAACTGGACGTCGAAGCTCGTCCACTCATAAACGATGGCTAAAAGACCCGTGGCGTGACACACTACAATCAATGCAGAGCCGGCTCAATGCGTGTGTCTCGTATCGAACGACGGCTCTGCTCGGGCTTGGACAGAAGCTTCGCAAGCGCAGCACAGAGGCGAGCAAACAGCATTGCGCCTCGTTAGACACTGTGCAAAGGAGGCAGGGCGTTCTTCGTTCTCATTCTCCCTCTTCGCCTCTGGTTGTAAACAGCGATTGCAGACTCGCCGTTGTTCAGGTGGTAGGCGATCCCAAAGGGACGTGAACCTGTCGCGCTGATTACTCATGGCGGACACCATGGGACGTAATCCGTTCGATCTCGCTACTGACACCGTTTGACTTTTGTTTTCACACACTATGCGCGTCTTGACAACGTTGGTCAAATATAATAGTTTTGTACAATTAATGATGCAATTTATGGTAAATCTAGTTTTAGACTAGTTTGTTTTGTATAAATACTCTATTTACTTTTATGTTTAATACTTGGCAAATTTTCCTTCTTCACAATCACATCGTGAAATGCTTCAGGTTCCTCAAATTGTTGATTGCCGATTTGATTCTCTTCCGCGCACGCGCATCCCAGTGAAATCAAGAGCGCCTGCACGATCCCATTTGCCCCACGACACAACGATCTTGCGCTCATAAATAAAAGTCCGCAATAACCAGACGCGTGCCTCCAAGACAGCTCTGTGCATCCGCCCCTCTCATCTTTCCTGCGATGCAGCCAGTGGTTCTCTGGAACAACGTGGGACTTTTATTTTCGTCACGAATAGCACCAACACCAGCCAGTCAGTGTGGGTGCGCTCACAGTCGATCAATCTGTGGGTTGGATGTGAGGGAGGAAGACGCGTGGCTCGCCCCCACCTCGCTCTTGCTATAAATGCGCGCGCCGGACGAATCCGTCCTGTCGTCCAATCACTATCTTTCAAACCGATTTATTCAAGTACTGGTATGGAAAAGTAATGATGATGAACTCCGAAACAGCCAGCGACGACAGCCAAGATAACGGCTCGAAAGAAGAAAAAGCAATGCGTTCGAATCGCAAGAGGCATGACCGCATAGCTGTTATGGCTATTGAGAGCTCACCTCGATCTCTCAGCACTCTCTCTTTTTGAAAGCAGCTGGAGTGCCGCTCTGTTTTCCTGATCACGGTCCCTCGCTCTTCCGGCCGAGCATCATAGCGCGATTTGTGATGATCACTCGCTCGCCATCGCGCAGCTCCAATGAGTTCCCTGGCTTTTCCCTCCTCTCGACGACAAGGGGAGCGGCACGTGGCCGTAAACAACCGGCGCAGAGACGAGCCGTCCGTCTCTCTCACTCACTTGCTCACTCACAACAACGTCCACGAAGAGCTCCAAAAGAGAGCACTTCGGCTTGTTGTTCCCTTTCCTCTGGCTCACTCTACGATTCGACTGAACGAACGCACAGCGCGCGTTCGTTACGACCAGCAGAAGAAAACGATCACAGGCGCACGAGACGTCGCCGTGAACAATCAGAGCGACTTGTCCGCGTGAATTTTTCCCAGCGTCTGTCGCCTTCTTGTCGCTATTTGCAGCGAACAATCGAGCGGCTTCAGTAGTTCTTCTTACGCACTGCTGCTGAGCGGACGCCACGAGTCAACCACCCAACACCGTTACCAGTCGTACTCTCCATGTTGCAAATGAGCGGCGAGCACCCCCACCACCACCAGCAGCACGACTACCAGTCGTACCGACCGCTGCCGTCGCTGTCCTCGACCACAACATCGTCCTCATCCCCACCTACGCTCCCACAGCGCCTTCCATCACTTGCTCGCGTGCGCGGCGGTAGTATCCCATCGTCCCCGTCCTCACCGCCAGCGCAGTACCGTAACAACCAGCACCACTCGCCCTCAGACTCGTCGTCCGCGGCCTCGTCTCCCGAGTCGTCGCCGCGTAACAACTACGCGGCGGTCCAGCACGGCGTGAAGCGAATGCGCGTCGCGCACGCCAGCGTGCACCCGTCCAAGCACGCGTCCAAGCTCGTCCACACGCAGCGCCATGCCAACCGCCACGAGGAAGACGTGTTCATCTCGGGCGCCTACAAGGCGCAGCGCAAGCCCGCTCAGAACGCCACGGTATGCTCACTCATGACTAGAATCTTGTCGTATGATCCCTAACTCATTGTCGAATTTATCAACAAACAGCACGAGCTCCGCACGCTGCGCCAGGACTCGGCCCAGATGGAGTACCAGATCCAGGTCCTGCGTGCGCGCTGGAAGCAGGCGCTACCCGACCGCAACGTGCTGCTACTCGCGTGCGAGGCTGCCAAGTCCAAGTGGATCACGACGCAGGCCGAGGAGCTCAATCGGCAGCTCAAGGAGCAGCTGCTGCAGCAGCAGCTCTACCTCGCGTCGCTGCAGAACCTCGTGCTCCAGTCGCCGTTCTTCGACCAGTCGCGTAGCAAGGAGGTCTTTGAGGCGCTCCACACACCGCTGCGCCTCGACAGAGCGCTGAGCGCCAAGCAGCGCCGCGAGAAGCTCACTGCGCACTGCGACGTGGGGGTCCGCATGGCGCCGGGCATCGTGAGCCGCTTCCTGCGGCTGCACGTGGCCAAAGCGAGTGTCGAGACGCCTTTCTCGCACACGAGCATCATGTGCGATGGGGACTTCACGTTCGCGGCCAACCTCCTCGTGTGCCGCATCCCACACGCGTCACTCACGGCCGTGGCCGACGCCGTCAGTGCATATTTTGCCAGTCTACAGCGTGAGATCAAGACCCACATTGGATTCATCGCTGACATCAAGGTATTGTACTGCGTAGCTCTTTACGTGGATCCACTATAGCCGACTTCCTGATCGCTCATGGTGCATTCCTTCCCTCTCTTTGTGTATGTGTCTGTCTCTCTCACTGCAGTTCATGGAGCAACTGAGCCCCACGAACCACTATGCGCAGCTCCGGTACGAGAATGGACCCGAGATCACGTCCGTGATGAACACGGTGATCGCGTCCCACGTGGAGGACGACCGTGCAGTCTTCGTGACCGACTTTGTGGATGTCGACGAGGCCTTCCCAACTGCGGGCGATCACTTGATCATGCGGGACATGAGCCACGCGCTCGTGCTCGCGCCCACGACTGACGAGCGCACAGGCCAGTCGCAGATCCTGCTGCAGCGCGCGGCCGTCATGCGGTACAACCTGCCGCCCAACTCGCGTGTCGTGCACCACGACATCAAGTCCACGCAGCAGTGGTTCAACGGCGACCTGCTGCTCAAGGTCATTTGCCAGGAGCTCGAGGCCACTCAGCAGCAGCACCAGCGAGTAGTGTAAGGGAATGAACGATATGACATGAGGTGATAGACGAAATAACTTATACGCAATAGACTATATGAGTTCGATAGATAGACTTCTGTAGCCGATACCTCAGTGAGTTATGTCGCTCACCGCTCCTTGGTAGTATTGAAGATGGCAGCGGATGACTGGAGCTCGCGGCACATGATGGCCATGAACAGGTCGCCATTGAGGAATGCTGTCGTGGACGTGACGTCGTCGTGCAGCTTAGGCGACGTCGCGCGCAGCCTGTACCTGTGCGCCACGAGCCGCTGCAGCAGCACGAGGGGCTCGCCCGAGATCTTGTCCTGGAACGTAGAGATCACGAGGCTGTATCATCCAATACACAGTGAGAAAGAAACGAGGGTCAGTAATATAGGTTACCTAGGTCAGGTTCTCAAACCGGACAAGCCTGGTTCACGTACGCTGACGTGGTGGACAAGATCCGCTCCGGATCTCCTTGTCCTTCATGATTACCATCGTCGCAATCAACAAAGTCGGTGGCGATGACGCCTCGCTGCTCAGACAACTGGGCTGCGAACACTGTCTTCTGAGAAGAGCTCAGACCTGAGGTCTCGTTCTGGTAGTGCGTGCGTGAACACCTGAGCCTTCGCTGCTGTTGTAGCTGCTCAGATCCCTGGAGCTCTTCGTCATCTTGGCTCTCCAGATCAATACGCAGACAGCGCTTGAGCTCCATAGGCAGCGCCTCGCAGTACCTCAGCGCGGCCTCAAACACTCTTTCGACCGACAGGTTGCGCAACTTGCACACAAAGAGGCTCGCGACGGTCGTGTGCTCAGCATCGTCGCCCGAGATGCTCGTGTGCGCGAAGGGCATCACCGGCGTGGTCCTATCCAGGTACGCGTGCGTGAAGCGGTTCATGGCGGCTGGCGCGAGGCGCAGCAGCGTCTCGGCGTGGCTCACAAGCTGCTCTTTGTGCTTAGCTGAAGGCTTTACTGGACAGTGGAGACAGTCAAAAACCTCGGGCGCTCTCAGGATCTGCTGCAGTGGGGATCCGGCGAGCACACGGCTCTGGACGCTCGTGAAGAAGAGCTGCTGCTCCAGCAGTTGCGCCTTGAGCTGCTTGTTGGTCTCAGAGGCGCGTCGGGCGTTGCGTTTCGCCAGTGCGGCATCGTAGGTGAGCGCGAAGAGGTCGCTGTCGACGCCCAGGCGTCGCCACTTGAGCTTGAGCGAGTCGAGCTGGTACTGCAGCAGCGAGGCCTCTTCACGCAGGTACCGGAGCTCGTGCTGTTATTACGTCAAGCGAAATACGGCTATAGGAGGCATGCTTTCGATATCGAGAGTGCGAATGAAGCTCATAGACACATACCGTAGCAGACAAAGCCGCCTTGCGCTTGGGCGCTCGCTTGGAGGCCGCAAAGACGTCGTCGTGCTCCGAACCCGCATTGGTGCTGTGAATAGAAGTCCGCTTTGTCGTCATCGCTGTCTTGAAGACCGAGAGTGGACTGATGCTGGTGCTGGGGGCCATGGAGCTTTGCTTCTAGCAGTCTCGTTTGCGATATGAATGCATGACATGGGGCCAGTGGATGGAGAAGGAAGGCATGCGAACGACCCCACTGTGGCGAAAGACAATCGCACGTATGAGTCTGTCGCCCATGTTTACACGCCGCGACGGACTTATACTTCGTCCCTCATCCACCAGATTTCTGGGTCACAAGAAGATACCTCATATAACGCATGAAATGCTGTATCTGGTGTTGAAACTGACTGGTTGATATAAAGAGGTTGATATAAGACGTGATCCACGTGCTTGATCGTGGAAGCAGCGTGGGCGTCTCAGCTTCGCCACCATTCGCTTCGTGTTGTCGAGGTGATTACAAGGCGGATACCGGTAGCTTCTTCGCCTGTCATCGCTAGCAATACTGAGAGAGTGAGCTGAGGCGTTCGTTCATTCTCGTCGGGCTCTTCTTCCACCCGGATGTCCGCCTGTCCTGCTCTGAAACGCAAAAGTGATCGCGTGGGTTACGCTTCGCGAGAACGGAAGCGCGCGTCAACATGCTGATGAGTGAGGTTGTGCGTCGTCGTCGTCGTCCTCAGATCTCAGCGACTTCGAGGGCCTTCTGGCTTTGCATTGATTGCCAGCTGCCCCCACGCCACGTCCGTAATCCCGTCATCTGATCGATTAGGCACCACCTGTCGCCTGTCCTTCGCGATTGTGATGAGTGAGCGAGTCTACTCTTGTTTTTTCGACACAAAATAAAAATCGGATCTGTATTTTATATCATTATACCCTCGTATAGTCTTCTTGCAAGCCCTGCACCAGTAGGATTTGTACCTAGTATAGCTGGGCGCGTGCGTCCATGACAGGAACCTGCGCGACACATTCCCAGCGAGAATCTGTACTATCCTGCGCTCGTACAGCGCTGTCACCGACTTCAATGAGGCTGCCTCCGATTATAGTGGACACTTCGCTTCACTCGCTGGCACACTGGGCTGCGTGCTTGATGGTGGGCTGGATGGCGACTAAATCGACAGAGTCTCAGTGTCAAGCAACCCTTGGACCTTTCGAATTGCTCATCTCTGGACTCAAACGTGATTAAATCAGCTCTCTCATGCCACTGGAGCGACACGTGGCGCCTGCATCGCCTCGCAAAGCAGCGCCATCGGCAGATCACCGTTGATGTACGGCATCGCGCGTTCGAGCTCCCGGAAGAGCAGCGCCGAGCTCGAGAGCAAGTTGTAGCGGAGCACGTGCAGCCGGCGCAGGAGCACGTAGTGCTGCTTCAAGGTCTCGTCGTAGTGGCGCGTGAGCGTCATTCTGTTATCAGAGATAGAGCAAACAAGGTTGTCTGTCATGAGTCCACCGAGTTCACGAGTGAAATATGTATGTATCCTGCCAGTATAAGCGAACGTACGTGCTGCAGGCGTCGATCGTGAGCTCGCTCTCGTCCTTGCTCTTGCTGTTTTGGTTGTCCAGGAGCTCGTCTTCGTCGGTGAAGTCGGTTGTAATGACCGCGAGGTCGTCATTCACGAGCTCGGCCGCGAACGCGACGTTGGACGACGAGCCGCTGAAGTCGCTGTCGC